>JAKOOJ010000014.1:17552590-17630090 GCA_022577455.1 Arizona elegans
TTATAAGTTACAATTATATATGTGTGTGTGTTTTCTGAGGTTTTCGCGGGTGTTTGTATGTAGGTCTTTGGTTATTCGGGTTTTCTCCCGCGTAAAATTGGAGGTGTCTTGGCAACTTTTCGACAAAATCTCATTCGTCTTCTTCAGGCTGGTGTTTTCGGCTTCGTGCTTCTAGGTGCTCCTAGAAGCACGAAGCTGAAAACACCAGCCTGAAGATGACGAATGAGACTTTGTCAAAAGGTTGCCAAGACACCTCCAATTTTATGCAGGAGAAAACCCGAATAACCAAATATATATATATATATATATATATATATATATATATATATATATATATATATATATATATATATATAAAATTTATATATGTGTATGTATGTACACACACACACACACACAAACACACATATATAATACTTATTATACTGTATAACCATAAGAAATTATAACTCTATAACTATTTGCATCTTTTTTCTTTCTTTTCTAATTTTCTTTTACTTTCCTCCCCCTTTCTGGAACTTTTAGCTTTCTCCTTGTTTTCTTTCTTTGACTTTTCTTTTTTTTCCCCATTTTATATTACTTTGTATTCGTTTTTAATCTTCTTTTTTTAAAAGAAAAAGAGCCTTGATAGTACAGTGGTTTAATGCACCCTGTCATTAACACAGCTGCCTGCAATTTCTGCTGGTTCGAATCTCTCCAAGGCTCAAGGTTGACTCAGCCTTCCATCCTTTCTAAGGTAGGTGAAATGAGGACCCAGTTTGTGGGGGCAATAAGCTGACTTTGTATAAAATATACAAAAGAATGAAGGCTATTGTTTAACGCATTGTAAGCCGCCCTGAGTCTCCGGAGAAGGGCGGCATATAAATCATTTAAAAAAAAAAAAAAAAAACTTTAATAAAATTATACCGAGAAAAAAAAAAAATCAATGTTCCATTCCGAAGGCCAATTGCATGTGCCCTCTTCCGTTAGATTTTCCTTTCAGAGAAACCTTACATATCACACAATCTGAAGCCATCAGAGCTGCTAACGTCTCCCGGTGTACACATTATTGCAATTCCAGGAAGCTCAACTTCACAAAGATGAGCTATGCGAAGAAAATATTAAGTGGAGGGGCAGCCAAAAAAACTTCCTTTGCATCAGAGGATGCTACGAGTCAGCAAGACCCCACTTCAAGCATCTGCAAGAATTTGTTCTTCCCAGCTCTGCAGGAAATAAAAATGATATAAAGTTGTAATTTAAGGGTTCCTTTGGAAATAAATCCATCTGTCCAAGGGGGGGGGGGGAGAAAATATTAGGAATTTAAGATGGTAGAAATTAACTCATGTTGTTTAAACAGTTGGAGGACAAGCCATTGATGGTCCTGAATTTTTCATTTAATTGAGTTCCCCAGCAGTAGCGCGGTGGCCTAGAGGTGGAGCTCTCGCCTCACAATCAGGAGGCTGTGAGTTCGATCCTATGTAGAGGCAAACGTTTCTCTCTCTGGGTGGGCACGCTGAGAATATTTCTGCTGAACAAAACTCCGCATTGGTGACAGGAAAGGCATCCGGCCATTAAAACACTCCGCTAGCTCCATTCAGTTGCCCAGACTCCACCCCGCAAGGGATTAATGGGGTCGTTAAATGAAGATGATGATTTAATTGAATTCCACCCACCTTTTCTACCCGTCCTGGTTCTCCAAAATCTTTTTGTCTCTTCTTTCTCCACTACTCTTTACTCCTCATTTATTTCCTCTGAAGCTGGGCACCAGCTGCAGATATTAAAGATTCACAGTGGCAAAAGCAGCGAGCAGCCGAACGTCACCAGCTACCGCTGGGGAAGAGCTGAGGCTTAAGTAGAACGAAGAACCCCCTTCAGCAGAGACAAAACATCCAGAACACAATTTGTCCAAATCCACTTCATGCAACAATAACGAAAAAGATAATGACTTGCTTCCAACTGAACCCAAGCTTGATTTAACCCTGATGAGGATTTTACAGCCAGAATGTCTGGCTACAGCTAGATTCTGCTCTGTTTGGTTGACAAAACTTTCTCTGTATTAAATTATCTGCTTTCACTGCATGATTGGGGAGGTGGCAGGGAATCATATCCGATCTGGTGGTATAGATGTTTGGCTCCAGATAAATGTTTTGTTGTTGTTGTATTTTCTGCATTAATGGAGCAGTCCAAGGGTCCTTCCTTCCTTCCTTCCTTCCTTCCTTCCTTCCTTCCTTCCTTCCTTCCTTCCTTCCTTCCTTCCTTCCTTCTTCCTTCCTTCCTTCCTTAAAATTTTAGCAAGGGATTCTCTGCCCAGTTGCTGGGTGGGCATGGGCGTGGCCATGGTGGGTGTGGCCTAGTCGGCCTCCTGCCCCACAGCGTGGGGGGGGCATTTTTGCCCTCCCCAGGCTCCGGAGGCTTTCCTCGAGCCTCCGGGAGGGCGAAAGCAGCCTCCCCAGGCTTCGGAGGCCCTCCGGAATTCCCGAACAACCAATAGGCCCATTTTTCACCCTCTCCGAGGCTCCGCGCACAACCTGCACTTACCTGCATCCAAAACAGGCTGCGTGGGGACTCCTAGGAAGTGTGGGGTGGTGTGGGCGGGGCCAGCCAGGAGTGGGATTTGAGGGTTCTCCAAACTGCACAGAATCTTAGCTAGAGGTTCTCCTGAACCCCTTCGAACCCCCAGCAGCCCACCCCTGGATGTTTAGCTTCAGATAAATGTTTTTTGTTTTATTATGTGCATTAATGGAGTAGTTCAAGGGTTGGTCCTTCCTTCCTTCCTTCCTTCCTTCCTTCCTTCCTTCCTTCCTTCCTTCCTTCCTTCCTTCCCTTCCTCCCTCCCTCCCTCCCTCCCTCCTTCCTTCCTTCCTTCCCCATCTGTCGCTCCCTCCCTCCCAATAAAGGAGAGGACAAGTGAAAGAAAGCTATTTGTTATTTAGTGGAACTTCCCAACTGCCGGTTAAAAGCCAGATGTTGTGCTTCTGTATCCTTCTCCAGGCAATTAAACATGGTCACCAGAGGAAAGGAAAGTGCCAACAGGGAACATGGTTCAAATTCCCAACATGGGAATTTGAGATGTGGAAGGATGCCCACATCTGGCTCACTCATTACATTCCTCCATTGAAATAAATGCTGGGAAATGTTGTGAGTACATGTTATGGATCAGTCTCCAGCCGACCCATCTGAACTGATCTTGGGGGTTTCATCCAGATTCCTTTATTTAAAAATAAGATGTTGGAAGGGACCTTGGAGATCATGTGATCCAACTCCCCGTTTAAGCAGGAGATTCTATACCATTTCAGATAAATGGCTGTCCAGTCTCTTTTTGAAAAAAATGATGGAGCACCTACAACTTCGAGCTCTTCCATTGGTTGGTTGCTCTCAACATTAGGAATTTTCTGCTTAGTTCTAGGTTGCTTCACTCCTTGGTTAGTTTCCATCCATCGTTTCTGGTCTTGCCTTTTGGTGCTTACGAAAATAGTATGACGCCCTCACCTTTGTAGGATCCCTCAAATATCGGAAGACTGCTATCATGTCTCCCCCAGTCCTTCTTTTCATTAGACTAGACATACCCAGGGGTATGTCCAGTCTAATGAACAGGGATCTCCAAACTCGGATACTTTTAAGATTTGTGGACTTCAACTCCCAGAATTCCCCAGTCAGCAACTTTTTAAATCCACAAGTCTTAAAGTTGCAAGTTTGGAGGTCCCTAATTTAAAACATTCTATGCACCTAAAAAAAAATGCCTTCCATTGATTCAGTCCACACACGATGAGAATATATCTGCTGAATATAACTCCGCATTGGTTACAGAAAGGGCATCCGGTCAGTAACCACTCGGCTCCATTCAGTTGCCCAGACTCCACCCTGCAAGGGATAAAGGGGTCATTCAAAGATGATGATGATGATTGATTCAGCCCACGGATCCTTTCAGCCCAATTTTGCCAATGACGGATTGAGAATATCAGTTTTCGAGGAAGGCTCTCCTCGGAGAAGCTGAGGATTGAATCCAAAATGCTGTATGGGAAGTTACGGGCTGTTGCCCTGCTCTCGTAATTCCTCCAGTGACCTCTGAATAGCATTGTGAACTTATTTTCTTAAAAGATGAATAATAAGCAGGTAAGACGCACTGATGCATTAATGTGCAGTGAAGCTTGAAGTGAAGACGTGAATTCCATTATCGGCTATATATTAAAGGTAGTACAACAGAGTACGCTTAACTCGTGGGTTTCTGCCGATCGTGTTGAAAGCACCAAAGATGCCATTTTTCCTCAGCCATTCAAGTTTAAAAGTTTTCCAACTTTCAGGATTTCTTCCTATGGGAAATGTTGGGTGCTTGTGCTTCTTTGGTGAGGTGGTGATCTTGAGACGGGGCTGAATATTGAAGTAGTCTACAGCCTGCCCGGCATATCACATGGACTTCTTAAAGCCCAAAAGAAGACATCAAGTGAGAACCTACCAAATAAGAGCTTTTTTTCTGATCGCGAAGTGTGAGTCACCAGGGACGCTGATAAAAGTTGTGAGCCTCAGCCACAAAACACCAGCAAATGCTCTAAGGTACCCCAAAGAGAAATGGGGCAGAACCCAAGGATTCAAATATAAGGGATTAAAAATCTCTTCTTCTAAAATTTCCCTCTTTCAAAGGGAAAGAAACCTTTTGAGCAAATGCACAGCAATCCCTCAAAGACCAAGAGGCAAGCAAGAGGATCAGGGGTGAAATCCAGCAGGTTCTGACAGGTTCTGGAGAACCAGTAGCGGAAATTTTGAGCAGTTCGGAGAACCATCAAATACCACCTCTGGCTGGCCCCAGAGTGGGGTGGGAATGGGGATTTTGCAATATACTTCCCCCAGGAGTGGGGTGGGAATGGAGATTTTGCAGTATCCTTCCCCTGCCATGCCCACCAACCCATGCCCATCAAGCCACACCATGCCCACCAAGCCACGCCCAAAGAACTGGTAGTAAAAAAAAAAATTGGATTTCACCACTGAAGAGGATCTCCCATTGGAAAAACTCTACCAGATTTTGCAACTTTTGCAACTTTCTCCAACTTACTTGCCCTCTTAGCTTTGGTTGTTATTCACAGGTACCTAAATTTCCAGCAGAATATGTCTGCTTGTGCATCCTGGTGTATATATAGTATATACATACTATAGCCTTGGTGGCACAGCAGACTAAAGTGCTATTAAGTAGCATCAGCTGCCTGCAATTACTGCAAGTTTAAATCTCACCAGGCTCAAGGTTGACTCAGCCTTCCATCCTTTCGAGGTAGGTAAAATGAGGACCCGGATTGTGGGGACAATAAGCTGACTTCGTATAAAAAAGAACACCGCTTAGGGGGGGCCGAAAGCCCTACTAAACAGGTATATACAAAAGTATGACGGCTATTGCTTAACGCATTGTAAGCCGCCCTGAGTCTCCGGAGAAGGGCGGAATATAAATTGAACTAATAAATAAAATAAATAAATAAATAAATAGTTCTACTTACACAATCACACCATAAATTCAAACCAATCTGCATCAAGACAGAAGGATGCAGTAGAGTCAGGGAAGGGAGGGAGGGAAGGAGGGAAGGAGGAAGGAAATAATATAGCTATACAGAGGAAGGAAGGAAGGAAAGGAAGGAAGGAAATAATATAGCTATACCGAGGAAGGAAGGAAGGAAGGAAGGAAGGAAGGAAGGAAGGAAGGAAGGAAGGAAATAATATAACTATACAGAGGAAGGAAGGAAGGAAGGAAGGAAATAATATAGCTGTACAGAGGAAGGAAAGAAGGGAGGGATAGAGGGAGGGAAGAAATAATATAACTATACAGAAGAAGGGAGGGAGGGAAGGAAGGAAGGAGGGAGGGAGGTAGAATGAAAATAATATAGCTATACAGAGGAAGGGAGGAAAGAAGGAAGAGAGGGAGGGAGGGAAGGAAGGAGGAAAGGAAATAAAATAGCTGTACAGAGGAAGGAAGGAAAGAAGGGAGGGAGGGAAGGGACGGGGAGGAAGGAAGGAAGGAAATAATATACAGTATCTGTACAGAGGAAAGACAGGAGGGAGAGAGGGAGGGAGGGAGGAAGGAAGGAAGAAAGGAAGGAAGGAAGGAAGGAAGGAAGGAAGGAAGGAAGGAAGGAAGGAAGGAAGCTTCCAGTTTTAGGCAGAGAAGAAATAAAATAACTGAAAATTGGATTCCTCTTTCTCTTCTTGCAATAGATTAGGTTACTGATTTAAAAACATGATTTAAAAATTGCACAGCACTCAGGGAAAGGGGGAAAAAAATCCTTTATGCTCACAATGGGATTAAGACACGAACAATCTCCCACAATCGCACTCTCTGCAGTTTCTACTTAATGGAGACAAGAGATTCGGCCAACACCGACTGTGAGATCTTTTCATCTCCATCCTTTCTCTCCTCCATTTTCAGCTGATCCAAGGCAATTCCCCCCCCCCCCACTCCCAAACCCCCACCCCCTCAAACCACTAGGGCAGACGACCCGGGGCCAGAATCAAAGGATGCCTGAACTCTGCAGCCTCCTCTCCGTAACCAACCATTTGTTCCTGCATTTAATAAGCCCGTATCTGATAAATATCAATGAACCGTTGACGTGTTTGCAGGGTTGCTAAGGAGACACTCTGCTCCTCCATTTGCTCACTGGGCTGCAAAATAAACACTGCATATAGGAGGGGCTCTATTGCTGACTTGGCCAGTGGGGGAAGGTGTGTGTACCTAGGGCTGGTCTTCATAGATTGGAGAATATAGGACAATAGAGTTGGAAGGGTTCTTGGAGATCTTCTATTCTAACCCCCTTGTCTACAGCAGGAGATCCTATATCACTCCAGACAAATGGCTGTCCAATCTCTAATTGAAAACCTCCAATGAGTAGAGTAGAGTAGAGTAGAGTAGAGTAGAGTAGAGTAGAATAGAATAGAATAGAATAGAATAGAATAGAATAGAATAGAATAGAATAGAATAGAATAGAATAGAATAGAAAATATGGAATGGAATAGAAAATATGGAATGGAATGGAATGGAATGGAATGGAATGGAATGGAATGGAATAGAATAGAATAGAATAGAATAGAATAGAATAGAATAGAATATGGAATAGAAAATATGGAATGGAATGGAATGGAATGGAATGGAATGGAATGGAATGGAATAGAATAGAATAGAATAGAATAGAATAGAATAGAATAGAATAGAATAGAATAGAAAATATGGAATGGAATGGAAAATATGGAATGGAATGGAATGGAATGGAATGGAATGGAATAGAATAGAATAGAATAGAATAGAATATGGAATAGAAAATATGGAATGGAATGGAATGGAATGGAATAGAATAGAATAGAATAGAATAGAATAGAATAGAATAGAATAGAATAGAATAGAATAGAATAGAATAGAATAGAAAATATGGAATGGAATAGAAAATATGGAATGGAATGGAATGGAATGGACTAGAATAGAATAGAATAGAATAGAATAGAATAGAATAGAGCACCTTGGAGGTATTCTAGTCCAACCCACTGCCTAGGCAGGAAACCCTACACCATTTCAATGGTTGTCCAATCTCTTCTTAAAAACCTCCAGTGTTGGAACATTCGCAACTTCTGGAGGCAAGTTGTTCCACCGATTAATTGTTCTAATTGTCAGGAAATTTCTCCTTAGTTTTAGGCTGGATCTCTCCTTGATAAGCTTCTACCCCATTACTTCTTGTCCTACCATCATGTGCTTTGGAGAATAGGTTGATTCCCTTTTCTCTGTGACATCCCCCAAATATTGGAAGACTACTATCAGAACCATGGTGGTGCAGTGGTTAGAATGCAGCATGGCAGCAGTTCGATCCTGACCGGCTCAAGGTTGACTCAGTCTTCCGTCCTTCTGAGGTCGGTAAAATGAGGACCCAGATTGTTGGGGGCAAGACTCTACAGACTTTGACTCTGTAAACTGCTTAGAGAGGGATGTAAAGCACTGTGAAGAGGTATATAAGTCTAAGTGCTATTGCTATTGCCCTTCCTTCCTTCCTTCCTTCCTTCCTTCCTTCCTTCCTTCCATCCTTCCATCCATCCATCCATCCATCCATCCATCCATGATGTGCAGTGGTTAGAATGCATCATTGCAGGCTCAAGGGTGATTCTGTCTGTCTCTATATCTATCTATGAGCCGTGGTGGTGCAGTGGTTAAAATGCAGTATTACAAGCTGACTCTGCCCACAGTCTGAAGTTCGATCCTGACTGGCCCAAGGTTGACTCAGACTTCATCCTTCCGAGGTGGGTCAAATGAGGACCCAGATTGTTGGGGGCAAGAGGCTGCCTCTGTAAACTGCTTAGGGAGAGCTGTAAAACACTATGAAGCGGTATGTAAGTCTAAGTGATAAGCGCTATTACTATTAACAACCTCCGCCAAAAAAAGGGTCATAAAATCTGGTCCAGTGGCTCGCTTTATGACCATCACACCTGTAATGGGCAGTCTCTATTACGGTTGTAAATGGAGGACTACCATTACAAGTTCATCAACCGAAATGCCCAGTTTGGTCCCAATGCATTAGACCTGCAGGCTTTTAATAACATTCTGATCGCCATTTAAAGATTAAGGAAGCATTACCAAATATAGCCAGGATGATCCAGGATTTGCTTTGCAGTTCACCAAAAACACCAGAATGCTGCATTTAGCCCATAGCTAAATTAACGGAATAACAGAAGAGTTTAACAGATTTTCACCCTGATTTAAACCTCTATTTCTTTAGCAATTAAATACATATTTTAGCTTCCCTCTGCATAAAATAGAAATTAAGATGACAGATTAACAGAGTTGGAAGGGGCCTTATAGGTCATCTAGTCCAACCCCCTGCTCAAACAGGAGACCCTACACCATTTCTGACAGATGGCAATCCAATCTTTTCTTGAAAGTCTCAAGTGATGAAGCTCCCACAACTTCCGAAGGCAACTTCTGTTCCATGGGTTGATTGTTCTCACTGTCAGAAAGTTCCTCCTCATTTCTAGGTTGAATCTCTCTCCTTGGTCAGTTGGAAGGGACCTTGGAGGTCTTCTAGTCCAAGCCTCTCCTCAAGCAGGAGACCCTACACCACTTCAGACAAATGGTTACCCAACATCTTCTTTAAAACTTCCAGTGTTGGAGCATTCACAACTTCTGGAGGCAAGTTGTTCCACGGATTAATTGTTTTCACTGTCAGGAAATTTCTCCTTCGTTCTAGGTTGCTTCTCTCCTTGATCAGTTTCCATCCGTTGCTTCTTGTCCTGCCTTCAGGAGCTTTGGAGAATTGGTTGATTCCCTCTTCTTTGTGGCAGCCCCTGAGATATTGGAACATTGCTATCATGTCACCCTTAGTCCTTCCTTTCACTAGACTAGTGAAATTCTGCAACCGTTCTTCAAATGTTTTAGCCCCTTGCACCCTAATCATTTTCGTTGCTCTTCTCTGCCTTTAGGGCAGGTTAAAGAATTGGCTACATTTCCAGATACTTTCTTGATCAAATCAAAGGTTGTTTTTTTTTATTCACAATCCAAAGAATGATGAAAAATAGATCCCCTGCAGAGATGGCAATTTTTTTCCCTCTTTTAGTCTATTTCATCTTTAGTTAGATGAAGCATAATTATTACCGGCACTGATCAACGATTCTTGGATTTATGCACCTTTAGGAGATCAGTCACAACTTGGCATGAGGAGATGGGCGAATTGGGCAGTTTCAGCGTCTCATTTTGCTAATATCTCAAGTCTCATTTTTGAAAAAGAGAATTCCTTTACCAAAAAAACACCATTGCCGTTTCTCCCAGCCTGTGCATTTTTACTCTGCCATTCCTCCCCCCCCCCCAAATGTATACCGGAGCTGCAAAGAGATTTTTTTTCTCCCTAACAGAATGCATTTTGCTGCAGTATTTTCAAGAATGGGAATATTTTTTCCCCTTCATATGCCATCTTATTGCCCGCACGCCATATTGCAAAACACAAACAAAGACATAAAATGGATGAATTTCATGTAATAACTTTTTGGAGCGTATCTCACTGCAGAAATGTAGCGTTAGATAAGTTGGCATTCAAATAGGAAGGAAATGAATTTTTTTTTTTGCCAAGTCCCTTTTTTTAAAAAAAATCAGTTATATTCCTGAGATTAAACTTCAGTTCTTATGCTCAAAAACATTTATGCAGTAAAGCCTTAATCACGTTATGACTAAACCCCCAAATTTTAGCTTCTCTTTTTTCTAATTTCACGAGTCTCATTCCTTTCATTTCAGATTTCTTTTTTTAAAAAAAAGGGGGTTGCACTTACATTGGCCTGTTTGTTCATGAATATGCATTTCATTCTGCGATTTCCCCAAATACAGGCAGTCCTCGACTTACAACAGTTTGTATAGTGACCGTTTGAAGTTACAACAGCACTGAAAAAAGCGACTCGTGACCATTTTTCACACTTACGACCATTGCAGTCGCCCTCTGGTCACGTGATCAAAATTCAGGCACTTAGCTATTGTTTCATAGTTATGACGGTTGCCGGGGTCATGTGGTCCCCTTTAGGACCTTCTGACAAGCGAAATCAATGGGGATGGTGAGGCGACACTTGGAATCCTGCATCCAGTTTTGGTCGCCACGATGTAAAAAAAGATGTGGAGACTCTAGAAAGAGTGCAGAGAAGAGCAACAAAGATGATTAGGGGACAGGAGGCTAAAACATATGAAGAACGGTTGCAGGAACTGGGTATGTCTAGTTTGATGAAAAGAAGGACTATGGGAGACATGATAGCAGTGTTCCAATATCTCAGGGGCTGCCCCAAAGAAGAGGGGGTCAAGCTATTCTCCAAAGCACCTGAGGGCAGGACAAGAAGCAATGGGTGGAAACTAATCCAGGAGAGAAGCAACTTAGAACTAAGGAGAAATTTCCCGACAGTTAGAACAATTAATCAATAGAACAACTTGCCTCCAGAAGTTGTGAATGCTCCAACACTGGAAGTTTTTAAGAAGATGTTGGATAACCATTTGTCTGAAGTGGTGGTAGGGTTTCCTGCCTAAGCAGGGGGTTGGACTAGAAGACCTCCAAGGTCCCTTCCAACTCTGTTATTCTATTCTATTCTATTCTACTTGGAAGGGATCGTGGAAATCAACCAGTCCAACCCTCAATGCCATGGACAAATTCACTATGAATGGATCCCCAACAGAAGGTCAACTGGAACATCTGTTTGAACAACTCTGGGAAAGGAGAGGACACCCTTTCAGGCCTGGAAGCCATCTTTTGCATTGGGTCTTCAGACCCAACTTCGAGGAAACTCAAGCGTCGGAGTTTTCTTTTGTTGGGGGTGTGACTTGGAATCCTGACCCACCACCCCCCAGCCTCTGAGGCAGTCTGTTCCATGGGTCAACAGATCTTGTATTTGTCTAGTATCATCTGCAGAGGAATTAGGAAAAGGGAAATAAAGAACATGGCTGGAGGTAAAAAGTTTCCATTAGATCATCACCAAATAATGATGATTAAGGGGCTGGAGGCTAAGCCATATGATGAACAATTAAGGGAACGAGATATGTCTAGCCTAATGAAGAGAAGAATTAGGGGTGACATGATAGCGGTCTTCCAGTGTTTGAGGTGCTGTCACAGGGAAGAGGGGGTGGACCTATTCTCCAAAACATCGGAAAGGCAGGACAAGAAGTAACAGATACAAGCTTATCAAAGAGAGATCCAACGTAGAACTAAGAAGAAATTTCCTGACGATGAGAACGATTAATCAGTGGAAGAGCTTCTTGGCGTTATGGGTGCACCATTGCTGAAGGTTTTCCAGAAAGGATTGGACAACCATTTGTCTGGGATGATATAAGGTCTCCTGGCATGGGCAGGAGGAAGTTTGACTTGAAGACCTCCAAGATGCCTTCAGGCTCTTTGATTCCATCAATAAAATATTGGAATCTGACACAAGAACCTGATCAACTCTACCACTGTAAATGATAGCACAAGTTTTTTTTCTTCTTCTTAAGTAGGAAGTCCTAACATTTGTCCTGGTCTTGCTCAAAAAAAAAAAAAAAAACGTGGTGATTTCAAATTCACAGCCCAGTTTCACAAATATGGTTGCCAGGAGCTGCTATGAATGTAATTCTGGCAGCCGGTAAGAAAATCACTAGTGTGAAACAATACAGGACACACACCATACCGAGGGGTGGGGGAAGAGAGAGAGAGAGGGAGAGAGATACAGACACAGAGAGAGAGAGAGACAGAGAGAGGAGGAGGGGGGAGGGAGGGAGGGAGGCACAGAGAGAGAGGGAGAGAGAGACACACACATACACAGAGATAGAGAGATGGAGAGAGAAGGAGGGAAGAAAGGAAGGGAGGCATACAGAGAGGGGGAGACGGGGAGAGAGACAGAGAAGGAGAGGGAGGGAAAAAGGGAGAGAGAGAGAGAAGGAGAGAGAAGGAGGGAGGGAGGCACAAAGAGAGAGAGAGGGGCAAAGAGGGACAGGGGGAGAGAGAGACAGAGAAGGAGAGGGAGGGAGAAAGGGAGAGAGAGAGAGAAGGAGAGAAAGAGGGAGGGAGGCACAGAGAGAGAGAGAGAGAGAAGGAGAGAGAAGGAGGGAGGGACGCACAGAGAGAGAAAGAGGGAGAGGGAGAGAGAGAGACAGAGAAGGAGAGGGAGGGAGAGAGAGAGAGAGGAGAGAGAGAAAGAGGGAGGGAGGGAGGCACAGAGAGAGAGAAGGAGAGAGAAGGAGGGAGGGAGGCACAGAGAGAGGGGGACAGGGAGGGGGATAGAGAGGGAGAGACAGAGAGACAGAAAGACAGAGGGAGAAGGAGGGAAGGAGGGAGTGAGGCACACACAGAGAGGGGGGAAACAGGGGGAGAGGGAGACAGAGGAGAGAGAAGGAGGAAGGGAGGCACAGAGAGAGGGGGAAAAATAGATTATCATTTAGATTTGCACCAGTTCCTAATATACCAAAGCTGTATATATCTTTTTTCTTTCCTCATTTATGGAGAATATACCATAAAATTTTTCTGAGGTGAATTTCCTTCTCTTCATTCTTTAGCATCTGTATTCTCTCCCAGGTGGACTTTTCTGACACTTCCCGCCCCCCCAAGTAGGAGCTCTTTATTAATCAGGCGTTTTAATAAGTCACCGTTAATTATGCAGCATCTCTCAAGCTGTCATTTGGGTGGCTTTTTTTCCTGCAGGGAAGGTGGGCAGGCTCAGAGCTTGGGCTCAACTCGGGTTGAGGCCGCTGGATAAAAGGGAGACAGGACTGGAAGGCTGAGTTTGTCCCCAGAGAACCTTCTTTTAAATCAATACGTTCACTGTCAGCATCGATAAATGGCCTCAAAACGGTTTTTAAACCGTTGGCCTTTTCAGTGGGAGACCAAGATGCTCAACCGAGACGAGCTTAAAGAAAAGACTATCTGAAGAACCAGCCAGAATCAGAATAAGTTTTAGTACCGCTTTAGTAAGGCCACACCGTATCCAGTTTTGGTCACCGCGTTACTAAAAAGATGTTGAGATTTTGGGGAAAGTGCATAGAAGAGCAACTAAGATGATTAAAGTGTCAAGTTACGATGTCGTCTCAAATAAATTGCATTTCCAAACAAATAGTCTTTGATGAAATCTTTCATTTATTGAGCACAACAATCTGTCCCCGACTCCATCGCAGTCAGCACTGACCTTCTGACGCCAAATCCTCCCTTTCCGTTCCCCAATTCTCTGCATCTCATTGGCCATCTTCCAAGTCACTCTCCCCATATCTACTACTTCAGCTCACAGGAATGTCCCCCCTCCCATCCCATCTCCTAGGGGATAATATCTTCAGGGAAAATAAGTAGGTGAAGAGTCAAGCATCCTCTTTTCTTCCTTATGTCAGCACTGGAGTGCTGACATAAAGGCCTGGAGACTGTTGGGAGACATTTCCATCTGGTTCAGTTCCAAGCCAGGAGAAAGTTATTGGAAACATGGAGGCTGATTGGAAAGAAGGCTTAATGATGAACAGAACCACATGGGTTCTGGTGGCAGCTGACCACATGGAGTTGAGAGGGGGGGGTGAAATTATGCCTTCTCTGAGCTTTGCACTAGAGCTTCCTGTTCCTGTGCAAGAACATATATTCTATTGGCTGTTGTCAGACTCCCATGGTGCCATGTACAAATCCTAGGAATTTGTCTGAGCTAAGTTTGGTTGAAGTTTGCTGATGCAATGAAGGGTCATTGGGCAATTCCTATTGTGACTGAGGGCTAATCCTCATTTGCTTATCAACAGAGCTATCTATCTCTTTACCTCTTAAATGCTGACATCTGCTGTGGGCTATTAAGAAAGGTGGGGGCTATTAAGAGCGAGTCTGCTTCCTGCCTCTAAAAAGAACCATATCTCTCCATTTCTCATCCAGGGAAATATAATATTCTGCCTTTTTAATATTTCCTAAAATATTTCATTCTTCTAGGAGAGGGGTGGGTGCTAACTTTCTACAGGACAAAAACATATGAAGAATGGTTGCAGGAACTGGTTATGGCTAGTCTAAAAAAAAGAATTAGGGGTGACATGATATCAATGTTCCAGTATTTGAGGGGCTGCCACCAAGAAGAGAGGGTCAAATTATTCTCCAGAGCACCAGAAGGCAGGACAAGAGATGGAAACTAGTCAAGGAGAGAAGCAACCTGGAATTAAGGAGAAACTCCATGACAGTGAGCTGGCTTGAAAAAAACATCAGCAAGAAGTTTCTCCTATAGGAAGCTGTCATCTGTTAGCTGGTCTTCAGATAAACAATGAGATGTACAGGTAGTCCTCAGTTTACAACATTCATTTAGTAACCATTGGAAGTTACAACGGCACTGGGAAAAAATGACCTATGTTTAGTCTTTGCACTTTTACAAACATTTCAGCATATTCAGCATCATGTGATCAAAATGTGGGCACTTAAGTACAGGTAGTCCTTGACTTACTTTTGCAACTGAGCTCAAAGTTTCTGTCACTAAGCAATACAGTTGTGAAGTGAATTTGGCCCCATTTTACGACCTTTCTTGCCAGAGTTGTTAAGTGAATTGTTGCAGTTGTTAAGTTAGTAACATGGCTGTTAAGTGAATCTGGCTTCCCCACGGACTTTGCTTCTCAGAAGGTCGCAAAAGGGGATCACATGAACTCGGGACACTGCGACGGTCATAAATATGAGTCATTTGCCAGGCTTGCTTGCTTTTTTCTTTCTTTCTTTCTTTCTTTCCTTCCTTCTTTCTTTCTTTCTTTCTTTCTACCTTCCTTCCTTCCTGTCTGTCTTTCTTTATTTCTTTCTTCCTTCCTTCCTGTCTTTCTCTCTCTCTTTCTTTCTTTCTTTTTCTTCCTTCCTTCCTTCCTTCTTTCCTTCCTTCATGTCTGTCTGTCTCTTTCTTTCTTTCTTTCTTTTTTCCTTCCTTCCTTCCTTCCTTTCTGTCTGTCTGTCCCTTCCTTCCTTCCTTCCTTCCTTCCTTCCTTCCTTCCTTCCTTCCTTCCTTCCTGTCTCTTCTTTCTTTCTTTCTTTCTTTCTTTCTTTCTTTCTTTATTTATTTATTTATTTATTTATTTTTGTTGAGTACATATTAGATAATATATATAAGTATAAGCATGAATTGAATATATAAAATGAGTACAATTAAAGGGAACATGAGGACAGGGACGGAAGACACGCTGGTGCTCTTATGCACGCCCCTTACAGACCTCTTAGGAATGGGGTGAGGTCAACAGTAGACAGTTTTAGGTTAAAGTTTTGGGGGTTTGGGGATGAGACCAGAGGTGGGTTTCAGCAGGTTCTGACCAGTTCTGGAGAACCGGTACTGGAAATTTTGAGTAGTTCGGAGAACGGGTAATAAAAATTCCCCCATCTATTCTCTGCCTCCCGAGTCCCGGCTGATCGGGAGGAAATGGGGATTTTGCAGTAACCTTCCCCTGGAGTGGGGTGGGGAATGGAGATTTTACAGTATCCTTTCCCTGCCATGCCCACCAAGCCACGCCCACCATGCCACACCCACAGAACCGGTAGTAAAAAAATTTGAAACCCACCACTGGATGAGATCACAGAGTCTGGTTGTGCATTCCAGGCATTGACCACGCTGAAGTCCTATTTTCTGCAATCGAGTTTCGAATGGTTTACCTTGAGTTTGTATCTATTGTGTGCTCGGGTATGGTTGTGGTTGAAGCTGAAGTGGTCATTGACAGGTAGGACATTGTAGCAGATGATTTTATGAGCTGTGTAGTTCTAAATTTTCTAAATTTAACAACCACCTTGCTGGTGCCAATTGAGGTCCTAAGTCAAGGACTACCTGCATTATTATGTCCAGCTCAGTTCCCGTTAAAATGTAACCATCCCTTCTCGATTTACATCCCAAACCCCAGATAGCAATGGTGTTAATCTGGACTTTTCTTTTTTTAGGAACGTGAAATCTGGCTTCCCATTTGGGGAGAAAAGACACATTCTGTGCTACAAAATGCTGGCTCCAGCCTTCAAAGCCAGCACGACTGGACATTTGCTTTTTCTTTCTTTCTTTCTTTCTTTTTTTTACTAAAATAGAAAATAAATCGTTTTAAGCACTGCCTTCTGCTGCAGCCCAGCTCCAGTCCCTCCGCTAGATTTGTCATGAAAAAAAAAAAAATCACGGAAGAATCCCTCCTTCTGTTTGCAAGAAACAGCCTCTTTCCAGATTAATCCAGCTGTTCAGATGATAAGCGAAGAGCTAAGCTCCTTGGCCAGCTGCTCACTCTTCCCACCGTGCTCCTCTTCCTTTCTCCATCGATTCTGCCGTTAAACGCAGCCTTTTCTGACCTGAATCCGTGGGTCAGCCGGGGATGATGGGTGATGCAGTGCGCCACAACTGGCATTTAACCCAGGGGTGGGTTCTAAATTTTTTTTACTACTGGTTCTGTGGGCATTGGCTTATTTTGTGAGTGTGGCTTGATGGTCATGTGACAATTATTTAGGATTTAGCAGAGGTACTGATCTACCAGGCTTTTAACTGCTTGCAGAGCTGTACTGATCTACCCATTTATTTTTGCAGGCACTGATCTACTCATGTATTTTTGCAGGCACTGATCTACTCATGTATTTTTGCAGGTACTGATCTACCCATTTATTTTTTGCAGGCACTGATCTACTCATGTATTTTTGCAGGCACTGATCAGCTGTAGGGCGGCCCTTTGAAGCCCCACCGCAAGAGTTTAAACAGTTTTTTTTCCCTCTAGCCATCAGCTGGGACTCAGGAGGCGGCAATAGATTGGGGGTGGGGCCAAATAAAAGGTAAGAATAACGCGGTGGGTATGGGGGCGCGGGGGGGGCGCCAGGGGGCGCCAGGGGGCAGGGGGGACAGAACCGGTTCGGTGACATCATATTGTCACCGCTACTGGCTCAGGAGAACTGGGCTGAACCGGGAGGAACCCACCATTGATTTAACCCCATGATGGCGAACCGAGGGCACGCGTGCCCCAGATGGCACACAGAGCCATCTCTGTGGGCACGCCAGCCATCGCCCCAGCCCAGCTCCACCACGCATGCACGCACGCCTCCCACTGGCCAGCTGGTTTTCAGGTCTCTGCTGTGCATTCGTGGGGGATGGGGTGCATGTGGGGGAGACATGGGCATGTGGGGGGGGGGCACATGCGCAGTGGGGTGCAGGTTGGTGCAGGAGGGATTCCAGGCCCAAAACGGGATGTGGGATTTGGGCGTGGAAAGCCTCCTGCACCAACCTGGAAGCCAAAATGGGGCACCGGGGGCTGGGGCGCATGGGGAATGCATGTGCATTTTGGGGGGTTCTTTGGCACTTTGGGCACTCAGCACCAAAAAGGTTAACCATTACTGATTTCACCTCTAAACGTGACTGCTGGCAAACTGGTCCAGATAACAGAACAAAGCAGAGAGCATCTATCTCACCTGTCAAGGTGGATGAAAACTATTTTGCAGAGGAGGAAGGCAAGAGACGAGCAACAGGTAAATCCACCTACTGCAGTTTTGCAGATACAAAACCCAGGTGAGGATCACTGGAAAAAAAATCTGACTTTGTATATACCATTGATTTAAAAGAAAGAAAGAAAAAGAAAACCACAACTCTGCAGTTTTAAGCCCTTCTCCCAGAAATCAAGATTAAGGACATGGAAGAGGATGGAATTATCGCCCTGATTTAAACCTCTATTTCTTTAGCAATTAAATATATCTTTTAGCTTCCCTCTGCGTAAACTAGAAATTAAGATTACAGATTAACAGAGTTGGAAGGGACCTTGTGGGTCATCTAGTCCAACCCCCCGCCCAAGCAGGAGACTTTATACCATTCTTGACAGATGGCAGTCCAATCTTTTCTTGAAAGTCTCAAGTGATGAAGCTCCCATAACTTCCAAAGGCAACTTCTGTTCCATTGGTTGATTGTTCTCACTATCAGAAAATTCCTCCTTATTTCCAAGTTGAATCTCTCCTTTTTTCAGTTTCCATCCATGATTCCTTTTCTGGCCTTCAGGTGCTTTGGAAAATAGCTTGACTCCCCTCCTCTCTGGGACAGCCCCTCAAATATTAGAAGACTGCTATCCTGTCTCCCCTGGTCCTTCTCTTCACTAGACCAGCCATGACTAGTTCTTGTAACCATTCTTCATATGTTTTAGTCTCCAGTCCCTAATCACCGTGGTTGCTCTTCTCTGCACTTTTTCTAGAGTCTCAACATCTTTTTTATAGTCTGGTGACCAAAACTGGATGCAGTACTCTAGCTGTGGTCTTACTAAGGCTTTATAGAGTGGTATTAGTACTTCCCTTGATCTTGATTGTATTTCTCTGTTAATGCAGTCTAGGATTGCATTGGCTTTTTTGGCTGCCACTGCACACGGCTGGCTCATATTTAACTAGTTGTCCACTAAGACTCCAAGATCCCTCTCACAGTCACTGCTATTCAATTGGTTTGCTTTATGAAACCACTTGTGGTAGAAGCCTTCTCTCTTCCAAGCAGAGAGCCTAAATTTGCAGAAAGTTCACAAACACAGGACTGTACAACTCACGTTTGCAAGCAAAATGGCTGCAAGCAAGTGGAAACCTGGGAAGTCAAGACTCATTGAGCAACTATCTGAAGTCACAACAGCACTGAAAGAAAGTAACTTACAACTAGTCCTCCCATTTACAACTATCACAACATCCCACAACATAGTCAAGAGCTCAAAAAGCAAAGTCAACAAGGGATTCACTTAAAGACTACATGATTTGATTAAGAACTGCAACAATTCGTTTAAGAATCCTGGCAATAACAAAAAAAGGTCAGATAATCAGGCACCACTCACTTAACAAGCACCTTGCTTAGTAACAGAGATTCTGTTCTGTCTCAACTGTGGTCATAAATCAAGGACTACCTATGCCTCCCATCTTCTTTGAGGAATTTCCCTCTACTGTATCTCACTACAGAGAAATGGGTGGAGCGGTGGCTCAGCAGTTAAGATGCTGGGCTTGTCTGCCAGAAAGCCAGCAGCTCAGATTCGAGACCCAAACTCCATGCGATGGGGTGAGCTCCCATCCTCGCCTCAGCTCCTGACAACCTTTAGCAGTTTGAAAGCATGCAAATGCGAGTAGATAAATAGGTACCACTTCCATGGGAAAGTAACAGTGCTCCGTGACATCATGCAGGCCACATGACCACAGGAATGTCTTCGGACAATGCTGACCCAATGACCTTGATGAGCACTGCCCCAAAAGTCGACAACAACAACCAGAGTAAAATCCGCACAGAGTCCATTGCCTTTTGGGCCAATCACCAGGAGACAGTGAATTCTAGTCCCTTCTTAAGCTTGGAAGCTGGCTGGGTGACTTTGGGCCAATCCTTCTCTCTCAGCCCAACCCACCTCACAGGATTGTTGTTGTGGGGAAAATAGGAGCAATAAGTATGTTCACTGCCTTGAGTTACTTATAAGAGTAAGCAAGGAGGAATAGAAAAATAAAATAAACAAAATAAAATAAAACTAGACCATGTTTCCCTGAAAATAAGACCTTGCCTTATATTTTTTTTGAACCCTGAAATAAGCTCTTGGCCTTATTGCCATGCACTCAAAAGCCCGATTGGGCTTATTATCAGGGGAGGTCTTATTTTGGGGAAAACAGGGGGGAGAGAGAGAGAGGGAAGGAGGGAGGAATAGGGAGATTGAGAGAGAGAGAGAGAGAGATGACAGATAGATAGATACCGTGTTTCCCTGAAAATAAGACCTTACCTTATATTTTTTTTGAACCCTGAAATAAGCGCTTGGCCTTATTGCCATGCACTCAAAAGCCCGATTGGGCTTATTATCAGGGGATGTCTTATTTTGGGAGAAACAGGGGAGAGAGAGAGAGAGAGAGAGACAGAGAGAGAAGGAGGGAGGGAAGAAAGGAGGGAGGGAGAGGAAGATTGAGAGAGAGAGAGAGAGAGAGAGAGAGATGACAGATATATAGATACCATGTTTCCCCAAAAATATGACTCTATCTTATATTTTTTTGAACCCTGAAATAAGCACTTGGCCTTATTGCCATGCACTCAAAAGCCCGATTGGGTTTATTATCAGGGGATGTCTTATTTTGGGAGAAACAGGGGAGAGAGAGAGAGGGGGGGGGAAGGAGGGAGGGAGGGAGTAGAAGATTGAGAGAGAGAGAGAGAGAGAGAGAGAGAGAGAGAGAGAGAGAGAGAGAGAGAGAGAGAGAGATGACAGATATATAGATACTGTGTTTCCCCGAAAATAAGACCCTGTCTTATATTTTTTTGAACCCTGAAATAAGCGCTCGGCCTTATTGCCGTGTGCTCAAAAACCCAATTGGGCTTATTATCAGGGGATGTCTTATTTTGGGGAAAACAGGGTATAATAAAAGCAAAAGGATCCAAGCCCTTGATCAAACATCCAGAAGACACTCTGTTTGATTCTCATTCAACCAATCAAAAAAAAATGGTGATTGCATTCAAAATAATGCCTTGATTGAACTGCCCTCAGATCAAAGCTTCCCAGTACCCTATTATCTACATTAACGGAAAAGTTTAGAGTCACAGCACATTCTTACTCCTTGTACAGGTAGCCCTCGACTTACAACAATTCATTTAGTGACCATTCCAAGTTACAGCAGCACTGAAAAAAGTGACTTATGACCATTTTTCACACCCTACAACCTTCGTAGCATCCCTGTAATCCTGTGATCAAAAATTCAGACGGCTTTTACCAGAAACATACAATAGAGAATTGCAATATTTAATTGTGAATGTTTTAACGGCGGCTAGAATTGTATTTGCTAAAAGTTGGAAAGGAGAGAAGTTACCTACTGCTGATGAGGTTATTAAGAAAATTACGGAATGTGCTGAAACGAGTAAATTGACATTTGAAATTAGAGAACAGGAAGATAAACAATATTATTTGATATGGGATTTGTTTTATCAATGGATAGGTAATAAAGCATGGAGATGAAATATGAAATATGAAGTTGATGTAAAGATAAAATATGTGAAGTTCTTTTTATGAGAAATAAGCTTTTGTTACAAATTTGTACTTTGAAGATGGGATTAAGCACAAAAGAATGTTAAGCGATCGACACCCTGTCTGTAATTGTTTGGAATGATTATAGTTTTATGTTTTGTTTTTGTTATAAAATTCCCCCCCCAAAAAAAATTCAGACGCTTAGCAATTAGTTCATACATATGACCGTATGCCGTGTCCCAAGATCACATGATGCCCTTTTGCAGCCTTCTGACGAGTAAAATCAATGGGGAAGCCAGATTCACTTAATAACCGTGTTACTAACCTACCAATTGCAACGACTCACTTAACAACTACGGCAAGGAAGGTTACACATGAGGCAAAATTCACTTAACAAATGTCTCATTGAAGAACAGGAATTTTGAGCTCCACTGTGGTCGTAAGTCAAGGACTACCTGTCCTACAACCTCTCTCTAATATCTTCCCCAGATCAACCCCGAGATGCTAAGTGCTGGACCGAAACTGTGCTGAAAATGAAATATGGGCTTTATTTTCATTCTTTGATAGCTGGAAACGATGAGAATATGAATTCCTCTCTCTCGTTTCGGGAGGAAACGTTATTTTTGAATTTTGCATTTTGAATTTTTGATAGAAAGAATTGTCTTTCTATCGCTAGCATTGCGAAACTGAAGGACCAACTGGGTCTTCAGACATGGTATTTAGGAAGAATATTTCTGGAAACCCAGAAGCTGACTATCTACAAAGCATGGCATCTCAATTTCCAAGAATGCTTCTGGCCCAGGGGTGAAACGCTCCCAGTTTGGACCTGATCGCCCGATTCAGTAGCAAGGGTGGCGGGTGGTTTGGAGAACCGGTAGCAAAAATCCCTGCCCGCCCCACCCCCCCCATACCCAGCTGAGCCACGCCATCATCAGAGGCTTTTTTTTTACTTTTAAAAGCATTTTTTCTAAAACCTCTTTGGCTGAAGAGGTTGTAGAAAAAATGCTTTTAAAAATAATAATAATAAAAAAAAGCCTCTGATGATCGTGCAGCTTAGCTGGGATCGTCAGAGCCTTTTAAAAGCATTTTTTCTACAACTTCCTCGGCGGAAGAGGATGTAAAAAAAATGCTTTTAAAAGACTCTGATGATCCCAGCTGAGTTGCCTGATCATCACAGGCTTTTTTTTTCTTTTAAAAGCAAAAAAAAAATATATGCTTTTTTTTTTTTTAAAAAAAAAAGCCTCTGACGATCAGGCAACTCAGCTGGGATCGTCAGAGGCTTTTAAATGCATTTTTTTTAGCATTTCGGCTGAAGAGTTTGTAGAAAAAATGCTTTTAAAAGTAAAATGCTTTTAAAAGCCTCTGATGATCCCAGCTGAGTTGCCTGATCATCAGAGGCTTTATTTTCCTTTTAAAAGCCAAAAAAAATACTTTTTTTTTAAAAAAAAAGCCTCTGATGATCAGGCAACTCACTGGGATCGTCAGAGGCTTTTAAAAGCATTTTTAAAATGCTTTTAATGTGGAAAAAATGCTTTTAAAAATAAAAAAAGAGAAAAAATGCTTTTAAAAGTAAAAAAAAAGAGAAAAAGTTGGCCGCGCCTACCCAGTCACATTACCCCCCCACCAAGCCACACCCACATATCATATCTATTCTATTCTATCTGTCATCGCTCTCTCATCTCTCTCGCTCTTGCTATCTGCCTGCCTGCCTATTTATCCATCCATCCATCCATCTATCCATATCTATCTATCTATCTATCTATCTATCTACCTACCTACCTACCTACCTACCTACCAACCTACTTATCTACCTATCTATCCACTACTGTGATCTCACAATCAAGTGACTTTGGGTGGTGCACAACAAAACTAAATCAACATCTAAAATAATTATCCTTAGCAAATATTAAAAATATTACAAATTATACCGTAATATAATAATTATAATATAAAGTATTATCAATATAATATTTATAATATAAGCAGGGATACAAAAATTAATGCGTCATTCACTGAAATAAATCCATTACAGCAATTTGCGTTTCATATTTTCCTATGAAGGCCAATGGTGCTTCTCAGGCCAACCTACCAGCTGGCATTTGCTGAGGGAAAATGAAAGAAAGCAATGAAAGAAGGTATGGAGCTTTTTGCTCCTGAATGGAAAGCAAAATATAAATTTAACCAACAGAGCAATGCATAGTTCCCAGGAATCAATTTGTAATTATGACAGCGTATATAAAAGCTGAATAAAATAAACACATGCAATTTATTTATTTGGCAACATTATTCACCGGCTACTCTATTCAACAGAGGTTTAGGGTGGTTATTGTAGGGAAAAATGAAGGCAGGAATGACCTAAAAATCTATATACAGTAAACCTAATTGATGCAATAAAAGCAGAAAAGCCACATTCTTTGGAAAGACAGAATGGGTTAGCGGGAAAGGGGTTCAATTAGCTCTGCAGAGACCAAATTCTTGTCCTCCCTCTCAGCCTCAGAAAAAGTATTGTGTAGTGATGAAGGGGCTGGACCAATGATGCTATTCAGCTCGTTCTCTCCGGTTTGAACAAACTGGTAGCGGCAGCTCGGGAAGCTCTGCCCAACCGCCTGGACGTCATCACGTCCCGTTTTTGACGCTCTGTGCATGTGCAGAGGTGGCAAGCGCAAGCAAAGCGAGCAAGTGCACGAGCGCACTCACATTTGCGAACCAGTAGCGAAGGTAAGTGAATACTGCCACTGGGCTGGACTAGCAGCAAAGAGACTGGGATTCCATAGATAGTCCCTGATTTACAACCGTAATGGAGCCTGGCCTGCCCATTCTGGTTGTTAAGTCATGACAGTCATAAAGCAGGTACCTGGATTTCCATCCGAGTTATCTGGATTTTTTTTTTTTTGGCAACGTTACAAAATGCAGCAGTTGCAAAGTGAACGCTTGCAATTGTTCGTTGTTGTTCAGTGAGACATTTATTTATTTTTTATTTTATTTTTTATTTTATTTTATTAGGCTTATATGCCGCCCTATCTCCAACGGACTCAGGGCGGCTCACAACAATAAAACCACAATCCAATGCAAGTTAAAATGCCTAATTAAATAAATACAGTTAAAACCCATAAAAAACCCCATCAGTCCAGGCCGGGGAACTCAAATAGCGAATATGTCGGACTCTTGGCAACCCCATGGACCACAGCACGCCAGCTCCCCGCACTATGCCCTGACGTTTATCCAAATTCACGTTCATTGCCTCAACAACACCATTTAACCATCTCATCTTCCAAACCCATTTCTTGGCTACCAGATGCTTTTGGCTAAAAACCAGAAGTGAATGCTGGTTTTGGGCAAAAAAACATCGTAATTCATGGTCGTGGGACCACGGGACACTGCAAACGGCCATAAATATGAGCCAGTTGCCAAGTGCTCTAAATGTGGCCATGGGACTATGGAGGTGGAGGTGGTTATTGTAATTTTGGAACCAGGTCATAAGAACCATTCGGTCCTATAGACCATTCTCAGATCCAGAAGCTTTGACCCAAACTCTCAAATCTCCCGGCTAAGCTACAACCAAGGACTACCGTGTTTTCCCAAAAATAAGACTGGGTCTTATATTAATTTTTGCTCCGAAAGTCGCATTAGGGCTTATTTTTCTGGTTAGGTCTTATTTCGTGGGAAATACGGTACTAAATGTATCCATCTGGCTGACAATCTTAACTGGGGCTTATTTTGGGGGTAGGGCTTATATTACGAGCATCCTGAAAAATCATGCTAGGGCTTCTTATTTTCCAGTTGGATCTTATTTTTGGGGGAATATGGTACTAAATGCATCCATCTGGCTGACAATCTTAACTGGGGCTTATTTTGAGGGGTAGGGCTTATATTACGAGCATCCTGAAAAATCATGCTAGGGCTTCTTATTTTCCAGTTGAATCTTATTTTTGGGGAAATATGGTACTAAATGCATCCATCTGGCTGACAATCTTAACTGGGGCTTATTTTGAGGGGTAGGGCTTATATTACGAGCATCCTGAAAAATCATGCTAGGACTTATTTTCCAGTTGGGTCTTATTTTTGGGGAAATATGATATTAAATGCATCAATCTGGCTGACAATCTTAACTGGGGCTTATTTTGAGGGGTAGGGCTTATATTACGAGCATCCTGAAAAATCATGCTAGGGCTTCTTATTTTCTGGTTGGGTCTTATTTTTGGGGAAATATGGTATTAAATGTATCCATCTGGCTGACAATCTTAACTGGGGCTTATTTTGGGGATAGGGTTTATATTACGAGCATCCTGAAAAATCATGCTAGGACTTATTTTCTGGTTGGGTCTTATTTTTGGGGAAATATGATATTAAATGCATCCATCTGGCTGACAATCTTAACTGGGGCTTATTTTGAGGGGTAGGGCTTATATTACGAGCATCCTGAAAAATCATGCTAGAACTTATTTTCCAGTTGGGTCTTATTTTTGGGGAAATATGGTATTAAATGTATCCATCTGGCTGACAATCTTAACTGGGGCTTATTTTGGGGATAGGGTTTATATTACGAGCATCCTGAAAAATCATGCTAGGACTTATTTTCCGATTGGGTCTTATTTTTGGGGAAATATGGTATTAAATGTATCCATCTGGCTGACAATCTTAACTGGGGCTTATTTTGGGGATAGGGTTTATATTACGAGCATCCTGAAAAATCATGCTAGGACTTATTTTCCGATTGGGTCTTATTTTCAGGGAAACAGGGTAGTTGTGAGTAAAAAATAAGAGGAGGAAATGCACCAAGCTCGTCACTAAAAACTGAACTTGTACAGGTAGTCCTCGACTTACAAAAGTTCATTTATGGACCGTTTGAAGTTACAACGGGCTGGAAAAAAGGGACTTACGGCCATTTTTCACACTTATATCCATTGCAGCATCCCCATGGTCAAAGGATTTGCATTTGGATGCTTGACAACTGACTTACATTTATGACAGTTGCAGTATCCGGAGTCACGTGGACAACTTTTGTGACCTTCTGACAAGCAAAATCAACGGGGAAACCAGATTCGCCACACAGCCGTGTTACTAATTTAAGAACTGCAGTGATTCACTAAACAAATGTGGACAGAAAAGTCACAAAATAGGGCAAAACTCACGGAACAAATGTCTCACTCCGCAATAAATTTGGGACTCAGTGGTGGTTGGTTATAAGTTGAGGTCTGCCAACTTATATCTCTTGCCAACCATTTCGGTCTGTCTCCTTCTTCATTTCCTGGGTTTTGCAAATCCTCCTAAAATTGCACCTCTGACCTTAGCAGAACTTCATCCCCAAACCAACTTAGAGAACAACTTCTGTAGAGAGAAGCCTGGTGGACGTGGGTCTCTAATCTTGAGGACAACACCCAAGGGCTATTTTTAACTCCACGAACTGTGTGTGAGGAATGCATTTCCTGACATAAACATGATAGGATAAATTGCTATCCTGTTAAAGGCAGTGCCAGACCAGCTGAATTTGTGATTTTCCAAGCCGGGCCTTGTGCTTGTAAATGTGACTGGATTTCACAAATATTATCTCTGTAACTATAGAAAGCAGACACTGAAATGTTTCCCTAGATCTGTGATGGAGAACCTATGACATGCATGCCGGAAGTGGAGCAGCGGACTAAAGCACTATTAAGTAGCACTTAGCTGCCAGCTTCCTGCAATTACTGCGAGTTCAAATCTCACCAGGCTCAAGGTTGACTCAGCCTTCCATCCTTTCAAGGTTGGTAAAATGAGGACCCGGATTGTAGGGGCAATAAGCTGACTTTGTATAAAAAAGAACACCGCTTGGGGGGCCCCCGAAAGCCCTACTAAGCAGGTATATACAAAAGGATGAAGGCTATTGCTTAACGCATTGTAAGCTGCCCTGAGTCTCCGGAGAAGGGCAGCATATAAATCGAACCAATAAATAAATAATAAATTAATAAGTGGCATGCAGAGCCATCTCTCCAGGCACACGAGCCATCACCCATTGCTATTCTGGGTTCTGGCATGCCAGCCAGCTGGTCTTCATGCGCATGGGACAGTGGTGGGTTGCCCCTGGTTTGCAAAGATTCTACAGAACCGGTAGTAAAACTGGTAAAACTGGGAGGCTCCGCCCACCGACCTCGACATCATCAAAACGCTTCTGTGCTTGTGCAGAAGAGCGCGTGTGCGAGCGAAGCCCCATTGCGAACCGGTAGTAAAGGTGAGTAGAACCTACCCCTGACATGGGAGCACTGAAAACTGGAAGAGTAAGTGCCCAGGGCGCATGCACATGCCAGGCAGCTGCTCTTCGAGTTTACGGCATGCTGGCCGGGGCGCATGCGTGGGCCGGAAACCGGAAGTTCATCTTCCCGGTATGTGAATGTGCACCGGGCGGCTGCTCTTCCGGTTTCCAGCACACGCAGGCATGCACTCCTGTTTTGGGCACTCGGTGACGAAAAGGTTCGCCAACAAGTGCCCTAGATCCAAAGCAAACCAACAATTGGCTTTCCCTGATTGGAAAGCCAATTTGAGATGAAGTAGACATTAAAAAAAAAAAAAGGATTTATTTATGGTTTTGACCACAAACATAACAAATCCGATAAACCTAACAAATAAAGGCACCAAAATGGGCAACCATTAATAAAAGATATCACAATCTACAAAATTCAGCAAGGATATGAAAGAAGTCTTATTGCAGGAAATCCAATAATAATAATAATAATAATAATAATAAACTTTTAGAAATATTCTTTCTGAACTCTTAATAACCTTAATTTCTCTGGCCAATTTGACCCAGATTGGAATACAAGCACAGTGATCCCAAAAAGTTGATCATAGACACCCAGAGAACTATAAACCAAAAAGAATCCAATTGATACCCTTTCCTCGCCATAAAAATACCGGGGGACTTTCAGTCCATCACTGGTCCCATCTTTTTACCTCCTTCATCTAATGCAGGGCAAAGCAATTTTCCTGCATATTTTTCTTTCTTCAATTTGCTTTCAATATTCTCAGGAGTGGCTATGAAATTGTCAGGGAAATTGTCTCTTTCTTTCTTTCTTTGTTTGTTTGTTTGTTTCTTTCTTTCTTTCTTTCTTTCTTTCTTTCTTTTCTCTTTTTTCCCTCCCTCTCTTCCTCCTTTCTTTTTCTTTCTTCTTTCTCTCTCTTTCTTTCTTTTTCTCTTTCTATTCTTTCCTTCTTTTCTCTTTTTCTCCCTCCCTTCCTCCCTTCTTTTTTCTTTCTTTCTCTCTCTCTCTCTTTTTCTCTTTCTATCCTTTCCTTTTCTCTTTTTCTATCTCCCTCCCTCCCTCCTTTCTTTCTTTTTTCTTTTCTCTTTCTTTCTTTCTTTCCTATTTATAAATATTTTTTATTATTTTATATCATACATTTCCTTTCTATGTTGAGCAGTGTGCTCTCTAGATGTCCAAGGTCTTAACATACAAACATACAAGCAGCAGCAGCAGCATTTCACACACACACACACACACACACACACACACACACACCCATACATACAAATATGCTGTAACATATAAACAAATATGCAATAACAATCATATTGTAACACATATTATCTTCCATTCTAGTATCAATTATATAAACCATCAACAAAAATTTACTCATCTGTTTTTCTTTCTCATGTAAACCCTATTTCACCTAATCCCACTCCTCTAACCTCAATATCTGTCATTTAACCATTTATAGAGTAGTTCCCATGTTGTGAAATAATCTGAATCTTCTTTTCCTTTGATTAAGTGATCATAGAGAGCATGTAAATGACTCAGGTTCCAAGTACCATCCTTTCTCCACTACAATAGAAATAGCATTTAGATTTATATATCACCCTATAGCTATTTACAGCACTCTCTGGGCAATGTAATGCTTAACAATGTAAGCTTTTTTTTTTTTGCATATTGTCCCCAACAATCTGGATCCTCATTTTACCAACGTCGGAAGGATGGAAGGCTGAGTCAACCTTGAGCCGGTTACAATCGAACTCCAGACTGTGGGCAGAGTCCGCTTGCAATACGGCATTCTTAACCACTGCACCACCATGGCTCATAGACTGACTGACTATATAGAGATAGTCAGTCAGTCAGTCAGTCAGACAGACAGACAGACAGACAGACAGAGAAACAGCTAGAAGGCTGAGTCATCCTTGACCTTGGTAAGATTCGGAGTGCTGAATTGCAGGAATTGCAGGATCGAACTCTACGCTGTGGCAGAGTCAGACTGCAATACTGCATTCTAACCACTGAACCACCATGGCACTTATATAGCAATAGCAATACCACCTGGACTTACATACCACTTCATAGTGTTTTACAGCCCTCTCTCAGCGGTTTTGCCCCCAACAATCCGGGTCTTCATTTTACTGACCTCAGAAGGATGACAACCTTGAGTCTGTCAGGATCGAACTCCTGGCTGAGGGCAGAGTTTGCCTGCAATACTGCATGCTAACCATTGCACCAAGGGAAGCCATCTGTAGGAAACTCCATGCATTTCTTGTCCCCCCCGCCCAATCATGGAGCTCTTCCCATCTATGAAAAAAATCCTGCCCATAGAAATGCTTGTGCAGTCTTTTTTTCTCTCTCTCCTGGAGAAGCTAAGAACATTCATTCATCCAATTAACTAATTAATTAATTAGCTTTAATTAATTGATTTTAGGAAATTTATATTGCCGCCTATTCGCACATGGCGACTCAAGAGGGCCTACAGGAATATAAAAACCTCATATATAAAACAATAAAACTAATAAATAAAAGAGATTAATCACATAATAAATTAATAAAATAATATAATAATCCCCTCACCCTGGTGACAACACAGCACAAGAGCCATTTAGTGGGCTCCATCCGGTTCTGGGTTCCCCAGGCCCGCTGGCAGAACCAGGTCTTCAGCGCCTTCCGGAAGAGAATGAGAGTGGCGGCCATTTTAATCTCTGGGGGGGGGGGATGATGTTCCCGAGAGAGGTAGCCACCACGGAGAAGGCCCTTCTTCTGGGTCCCACCAGGTGTATCTCCCTCGGGGATGGGACTCGCAACATTCCCTGCCTCCCCGCTCTGGTGGGTTGGGTAGATGTGACCGGCAGGAGATGGTCCCTCAAATCACCTGGTCCCAAGCCAAGAAGGGCTTTAAAGGTAACAGCCGGCACCTTGAATTGCACCTGGAAGCAAATCAGCAACCAATGCAGCTCCCGCAGGAGAGACGATACATATGGACACCGAGATCTGCACAAAACCAAGCGGGCTGATACATTTTGCACCCACTGGAGCTTCTGGATTGATCCTGTTTTAACCTCACTGACCTGTTTGTGACTTTACAACAGATAAGGGGAAAAAAGAGAGAAAATGTACTGGGGTGAGGGCAGGGAAACATTTGGAATATAAGTGTCCCACAATATGTTGCATAGACCCCTCGCGTCCTGGACATAAATTGTTTCAACTCCTTCCCTCAAAACAACGCTATTGGGCTCTGCACACCAGAACGACTAGACACAAGGGCAGTTTTCTCCCGAACGCCATCACTCTGCTAAACGAACAATTCCCACAACACTGCCAAACCATTTACTAAGGCTGTCTTACTATACTTCTATACTTACTATACTTCTTCTTGTTCTTCCTATTACCTATCTCCTCCCACTTATGACTATAACCATGTTGCTTTATAAATCTTTATGATCTATATTGTTTTATTTATTTATTTATTATTTAAACTTGTATACCGCCCTTCTCCTTTCGGACTCAGGGCGGTGAACAGCCAGAATAAAAACATTTGTACACAAAAGTTAAAATAATTATTAAAACTAATTAAATGAAATTTGGCCCATAATTTAAAACATATTGTTTTATTTAGTTTCCTGTATGATTTGATTGCTTATTTAGTATCCTATGACTATTACTAAGTGTTGTGCCTTGATGAATGTATTTTTTTTGATGGACATTGAGAGCATATGCAGCAAAGACAAATTCCTTGTGTGTCCAATCACACAAAGAATTCTATTCTATTCTATTCTATTCTATTCTATTCTATTCTATTCTATTCTATTCTATTCTATTCTCTCTCCCAGGGAGAGAGCCTTCTCTGTGGGGGCACCTACTATCTGGAATGAGCTCCCCCCCGGAGATACGGAGGATCCCGGATCTACGCACCTTCCGCCGCGCTCTCAAGACTTTTTTATTCCATCAGGCGGGCCTGGCCTAATTTTTCCCTTTTTTCCCTTTTTAAAATGCAAATTTTAATTTGTTTTTAATTAGTGGGGTGTTTTAAATCTGTCTTCGGCCAAATTGTTTAATTCAATTTTATTTTGCTTTTAAATTTTGTATTTATGTGTTTTATCTTGTGGCTGTTCACTGCCCTGAGTCCTTCGGGAGTAGGACGGTATATAAATCAAATAAAACTAAACTAAACTATTCTATTCTCTGTCCTGTCCTGTCCTGTCCTGTCCTGCCCTGCCCTGCCCTGCCCTGCCCTGCCCTACCCTACCCTACCCTACCCTACCCTACTCTATTTCAATTTACTGTCCCTAGGGAGGTGTTTGGAGGCAGCTTGAGATTTCAGGGTTGCCACGACAACCCTAATGCCTATGGCTGGCCCTGTTGCATAAAGGGGGTCACGCATTAGACCCGGTTTATACTGATTTTAGATTTGTTTTCAGACCTGGGGAGTGCTGGGGGAGCCCTGGTTAGCATGAAGGGCTGCAAGCAGTAAGAATTGTCTTCTCCTAAACCCTGTAACTCTCCAAGAGACCTTCCCACATAGCTCCTTCCGCCATTATTGGAACATAACAAGAATCTTCATTTAGCTTCGTATACAATAGGTGGATTCTTTTGCTTCTTTTTTTTTTTTTTTCCTTCAACAGAGAAGCTTAACAAGGCTCTCTACTTGCGGTCAGAAGCAAGCATTTCCATCTTCGTGCTCCTCAGTCCCATTGTTCTGGGAACATGAAGACCTTGGGGGGGAAAATTACAACCAAAGAGACCAACCAGAAGAGTTCCAAATAGGGAGATTCAAGAGATTCCCCAGGTCAAACAAAGCCCATGTTTCATGCCAATCCTTAAAACCACGGTTCTCCTTTCATTTAAATGTAAGAACACGACAGCAAAAAGTATCTACATATATTATCTGGGCCTCTCCACCGACTGAAATAAAAATTGGAACCCACAACAATCGGCTTGGAATTTGCCTCCAGTTTTACTTCTCCCACTTTCTTCTTCCATTTCAATCAAGGGAAAACTTTTCCCAGACCACACTGGGCAGATTCCAAGCTTAGTTTGCCTCGAAGGGATGGAAAATGTTCAGACAAATATCGCATCTCCAGCATAGAACTGCTGTCTTGTGTGCCAGGCACAGCCCTTAGTGCAAAATCAAGAGATTCTGCAAGGTTTTTATCCAGTGCCATATGCACACTTTGGTTTGAAAGTGCAGAATAAATAAACCAGTGGTGGGTTGCCCCTGGTTCACACTGGTTCTATAGAACTGGTAGTAAAACCGGCGGGAGGCTCCGCCCACCGACCCTGACGTCTTCAAAACGCTTCTGCGCTTGCTCAGAAGAGTGTGCGCACATGTGAGCAAAGCTGTAAACCAGCAATAAAGGTAAGTAGAACTCACCCCTGCAACACACCCAAAGACATCAACTTCAGTCGAGGTCTAATTCCATGCACTCAGAGCATCGTATCAGGGCTTGTCTTTGTCCACAAAGCCCAACAAATTTTGTTTGTCTACAAAGCCCAACAAAATAAGCTTGTCCTCCAACTGACTTCATACCATTAGGGGGTAGCCATGAAAACTGTATGATAATAGCATTTGCACCCTTAAAAATAAGATTGTGCCACCTGCTTTGAGAGCTGAGATAATCAGAAAATGGAAAACAAGTCCAATCATTCAATATGTCTTGGACTGGGGTGAAACTCAACGCTTTCAAAATTATTCATATCGGATATGAAAATAGCCAAAAATAGATAGATAGATAGATAGATAGATAGATAGATAGATAGATAGATTTTGGATGGATGGATAGATAGATGGATAGATGGATAGATGGATAAAAAATAGGTGATATAGATGATAGATAGATAGATGATGGATAGATGGATGGATGGATGGATAGATGGATAGATAGATAGATAGATAGATAGATAGATAGATAGATAGATGGATGGATGGATGATATGGATGGATAGATGGATAGATAGATGGATAGATGGATAAACGATAGGTGATATAGATGATAGATAGATAGATAGATAGATAGATAGATAGATAGATAGATAGATGGATAGCTGGATAGCTGGATGATATGGATGGATGGATGGATGGATGGATGGATAGATGGATAGATGGATAGATGGATAGATGGATAGATGATATGTATGGATGGATGATAGACACAAACAGATAGATATAGATAGATTGATAGAATATTCTCATAAAAAGGGATTAAAGTGAGAATCCTTTGAGAAACACATTATTCCTGTTCCAACTCCTGCCCCACCCAACCACAAAATTGCACAACAAGACTATTTGTTTCATCAATCTCAACATTTTGGGCCACTTTTCAGAGATCTTCCATTCCCGCCCTAAAGCTTTGAAAAAGTGAAGAGCAAAAATTAAAAACAAGGCTAGTGTTCTCGGCTTCGTGCTTCCAGGAGCAATGTGAGATCGCAGCTGTCTCTTCCTTTTAACTGCTAGTGGGGGTGTGAGCTGATTGGGTGGGAACTTGGCTGTGTTCTGATTGGGTGGAGGTGTGTTCTGATTGGTTAGGGGCTTGGCTGTGCTCTGATTGGATGGGGGGTTGGTTGTGCTCTGATTGGCTGAGTGTGTGTTCTGTTCCAATCAGAGCACAGCCAAGCCCCTAACCAATCAGAACACACCTCCACCCAATCAGAACACAGCCAAGTTCCCACCCAATCAGCTCACACCCCCACTAGCAGTTAAAAGGAAGAGACAGCTGCGAACTCACATTGCTCCTGGAAGTACGAAGCTGAGAACACCAGCCTGAAGATGACGAATGAGACTTCGTCGAAACGTCGCCAAGACACTTCCAATTTTACGTGGGAGAAGACCCGAATAACCAAAGACCTACATACAAACACCCGCGAAAACCTGAGAATATATATATATATATACCCATCTCTGCCCATTCAGTTTATCTTCAACTAAGATTTAGACAACTAAGCCATGAACCTTGGCAGTTGAGAGTTTGCTTATTCCGATTCCTCCCCTTAATTTAACAGGAAAGCAAACATTTTCAGGTTAAAACCCAGGCTAATAACAAGTTTGATTTTCATAGCAACTAGCCTGCCAGGAAATATGCAACCGTTTGTGCTTTAGTAAAAGACTCGAGGCTCTGTTTATTTTTCCAGAGTGTGAGTAAACCAAGGCATCATCAGTTCAAGCCTAAAGAGATGGTTGCTTATCTTAGCTTATCTCAGTCCAGATATGAGGTCCCAGGGTAGCCTTAATCTGGGAAGATGAGGAGGGGAGGACGACACCATTCTAGAGGTTAGGGAAAATATTCTGGGGAAAAGAAAATCAGGGAAGGAATAACTCTCTTGAGAAAACATCCAGAAATATTTTGCCTAAAAGTTTTTGGCAGCAAATAAGGAAGCTGGTTAGAAGAGATGTTAATGTTCAAAATAGAAGTCAAGCCGGAATTTTTCTTACTGACAGATGGCAAATATGACAAAAATGTAACCTATTTAAGATTGCATATACTTACCGCGGCAAGACTAGCATTTGCTCAAAAATGGAAGTGTAAAGAAATACCCTTAGAAGAAGAAGTAATACACAAAATCTACAGCTGTGCAGAGATGGACAGAGTTACTTTAGAACTCGAAGACAAAAGTGAATCAACATACTATGAAGTCTGGAATAAATGTTATAATTGGTTAGATAAGAGGAAGAATGCCAAAAAACAAGGGATAACGAATGTCTGGAAATGTATATATCAATGTATATCAATATATCAATGTATATTGAAATACGTGAATGTAATATAGGTTTATTAAATATATGTATACTGTAGCTGTTTAGGAAGTAAAATTCTGTATACTTGATATATAATGAAATAGGAGATATGTAAATTTGTGTATAGATTAAGGAATATATTACTTATTAACTTGAATTTAATGCAACTGTTAGAAACCAGAGATGTTGAGCAATGTCCATTGTTTTATTTTAAAACTAATAAAAATATTTAAAAAGAAGAGAAATATTTTGCCTAAAGAAGGGGCTCTTTAAGAATATTCATTATGCGTGAAATATGGACTATATGAAAAAGAAAAACTGATGAGTAAATACTTTGATGGTTATATAATCAATACCATAAGGGAAGATAGTATACTTTTCAATAACAATTTTTTAAAAAAAATTGATTTATATGCCGCCCTTCTCTGGAGACTCAGGGCGGCTTACAATGTGTTAAGCAATAGCCTTCATACTTTTGTATATTTATACAAAGTCAGCTTATTGCCCCCACAAACTGGGTCCTCATTTTACCTACCTTAGAAAGGATGGAAAGCTGAGTCAACCTTGAGCCTGGTGAGATTCGAACTTACAGTAATTGCAGACAGCTGGTGTTAATCGCAATGCTATCAGTCTGCTGAGCCACCAGGCCCTTCAATTGATATTATCTCGCATGTGTGTGTGTGTGTGTGTGTGTATTGATTATGATGATGTTTATATGTTAGATTTTGGACACCTAGAAAACACACTGTTCAACATTGAAATGGAATATGTGATATAAAACAATAAAAAATATTTAACAAAAAAAGGAAAGTATTCGTTATGCCTTTTTAGTAGTTTGTAAGTCAGGTTCTAACAAACTAAGTTAAAATGAGGTTGGGCAACTTGTAGGTCATGCGTTGTGGAAACACAATCATCCTTTTAGCTGCTCAGTTGATGAAGTTGATCATCAGATCGATATGGTTTATCGATTTGGGCATAACACGTAAAGTGAATTCTACTTTCTGTAACAGAACAGGGTGTGCAATTCCAGGCGTGGGCAAGAGAGAACCATAGTTTTGTGATCCTCTGTCACACCTCCCTGAGCTATTTTGAAAAAGTGCTCTCTTTTGGGCACGTATAATCATTTATATTTACCTATTGGGCTATTTATGACACTAGAAACTCAAGGGTTGTGTTCTTACAACCAGGTCAGTGAAAGTCCTAGCACATACATTTATAACATTTGATGAGTTTTTAATGCTGGTTATTTCTTGTTGTTGTTGTTGTGATTGTTAGTGACTTACAAAGCCAGGGCATTTGATGAATGGGTTAGCACAGGGGTCTGCAACCTTAAACACTCAAAGAGCCATTTGGACCCGTTTCCCACAGAAAAAAAAACACCGGGAGCCACAAAATCCTTCCCATGCCTGACTATTTCTTGAGCGGCCATAAAACTAGCATATGTAGTTGAATTAAATGTTCGGTTTTCTTCTGAAACTTTTCATGGATTTATCCATGGTTGGCCTACCAGGGGTTGAAAAGCTCAATAAATCGTGTGCTGGCAAGGGTCGCACCTTGGCGGTTGTGAGTGATATTTTGAGTGATAGGGAGCCACAACAGAGGGGTGAAAGAGCCACATGCGGCTCCAGAGCCGCGGGTTGCTGACCCCTGGCTTAGCATAATGAGGTTCGTTGTGTTGTGTGAGCAAAACTAGAGTTGGGCTAGAGAGTTGGAGAATCTTGATAGTATTTTTTTTTAGAATAGAATTTTTTATTGGACAAGTGTGATTGGACACATAAGGAATTTGTCTTGGTGCAAACACTCTCAGTGTACATAAAAGAAAAGATACGTTCATCAAGAATCATAAGGTACAACACTTAATGATAGTCATAGGGTACAAATAAGCAATCAGGAAACAATATCAATATAAATCGTAAGGATACAAGCAACAAAGTTACAGTCATACAATCATAAGTGAAAGGAGATGGGTGGTGGGAACGATGAGAAGATTAATTGTAGTGCAGACTTAGTAAATAGTTTGACAGTGTTGAGGGAAATATTTGTTTATTTGTATTTATGACATCTAAAGCAAGCAAAGGAAAATTGTAGGTGCCCCATTACTGGAAGTTTTGAAAAGGAGACTGGACAGTCAGAGGTCTCCAAACTTGGAAACTTTAAGACTTGTGGACTTCAACTCCCAGAATTCCCCAGCCAGTGCATGTTGGCTGAGGATTTCTGGGAGTTGAAGTTCACAAGTCTTAAAGTTTCCGAGTTTGGAGACCCCTGCTATATAGTCTCCAGCTTGGGTATGGGGTTGGATTAGAAGACCTCCAATGTCCCTTCCAACCCTATTATTCTATGTCCTGTGATATATGATGATGGACTTAAAAGCCCTAAGGGCACTAAAACAGCTAGTGATGACTGGGAAGGTTCAAAGAAGTCCATCCCCTTGACAATAGAAAATCTCAAACGCAAGATTATGAAAAATACTCCCTCTCCCTTCTTTTCTATATAAATCAAGGAAGGAGGAATAGCAGGAATCAGTATAAGAAATCTGATAGGGATTGAAATGTAAGTATGAGATTAGGGCTATGAGATCCAGGCTGCAAAAAAGCTCATGGTTGGCCGAGGAATTCTGGGAGTTGAAGTCCATAAGTTGCCAAGGTGGGAGATGCCTGAATTCTATTGGGGGCTTAAATTGAGTTTTACAGCAGGAGTGGGCAGCTGTGGCAGTTTTACAACCTACAGACTTCATGTGGACTTCAGGGCTGGCTCAAGATTTCTGGGACTTCTGGGAAATCCACAGGTGATAAAGTTGGCATATTAATTACCCACCCCTGGGTTCAAGCAAGCAAAACTTAGAAAATGACTCGCATGATGTATCAGTACCACTTTACATAAGCCTCGGTCAGGTCACACCTAGAATCCTCCATCCACAATTACCTGTAATTACATGTAATGTGGGTCACCACATTACAAAAAAAAAGATGTTGAGACTTTGGAAAAAGTGCAAAGAAGAGCATTTAAGATGATCAAAGGCATACTCAATTTAGTTTTTTTAGTTTATGTCTATAGTTTGTTTTTGAACTATGTGGAGTTAAGAACCAAGGGAGAATTTGGACTCTATAAAATGTTAGCATATTTTAGTTTATGATTGTTAAATGCTATACCCTGTATTTGCTCTGGGAAGTCCGGGGAGGGGGGTGGGTGGGGGAGGGGAAGGAAGGGGGTGGGAGGGAGGCGGGGAGAAAATGTTTGTATCTTTGATAAAACTTTTTAATAAAAAAAAAAAAGATGATCAAAGGCCTGGAGGCTAAAACATATGAAGAACGGTTGCAGGATTTGGGTTTGGCTAGTCTAGAGAAAAGAAGGACTAAGGGGGGGGACATGATAGCAATATTCCAGTATTTGAGGGGCTGCCACAAAGAAGAAGGGGTCAAATTATTCTCCAAAGTAGCAGAAGGCAAGAGAAGAAACAATGGATGGGAACTAATCTAAGAGAGAAGCAACCTGGAACTAAGGAGAAACTTCCTAACAGTGAGGACAATTAACCAATGGAACAGCTTTGCCTTCAGACCTTGTGGTTGCTCCATCACTGGAGGATTTTAAGAAGAGACTGGACAGCCACTTGTCTGAAATGGTATAGGATCTCCTGCTAGAGTAGGGGGCTTGACTAGAAGACCTCCAAGGTCCCTTCCAGCTCTATTCTGATTCTGTTATCATTGTGCCTGCTCAATGGGCCTTAGCATACCCCATCACAGCAGGACACGCGTGTCTTGTTACATCTTGACTTTAAAATTTTTTAAAAAATGTTATCTAATTCTAGGTTCTATTTAATTGGGCCAAACTATGTTATAATAATAATTTTAATTAGCAATTTTATGATGTTTGTGTATCTATATTTTTCTTGACTGTACACCGCCTTGAGTCCTACGGGAGAAAGGCGGTATAGAAATATAATAAATAAATAAATAATAAATAAATAAATCCATCCTTCCTTTTGTCCGAGCAGAGCCGAACTTTGGCCGGTTCTTGCCGAGGCAGCTGGCTTCGCCACCGAATGCCTCCGAAGGCCAGGCGAGTCCCACACCCGAGTTTAGCCGAGCCAAGCCGAAGCTTGCCGAGCTCCCTAGAGCCCACCGCGTCTTCCAAGCTCTGCCGGGCGCTGTCCACCGCCTGCGCCGCCTGAAACCTGCGGCTTATTTTAACAGCCCCGGGCAGGCTAACAGAAAAACCACCCGGGACACGGGCAAGCACCCAAGATCTCTCTCTCTCTCCCTCCCTCCCTCCCTCTCTCCCTCTCTCTCTCCCTCCCTCTCTCTCCCTCCCTCTCCTTCTCCTTCTCCTTCTCCCTCTCTCCCTCCCCCTCTCTTTCTCTCTCTCTGTATTTGTATGCGTGCAGGTGTGGCTTGCGTGCCAAACCGCCCCCCTCCCAAGCGCCATTCTCTCTTAGCAACCTGCAAGAGCTATCCGAAGGCTGCCGAGAAGGCCATTTTGCAACGGGGGGGGGGAGGGGGGAGGACACACAGGACCCGCTGTCCTTCCGCATTGACTGTCGCTTCTCCCTTCGTCATCTCCTAACCATCCGGCCACTCGCTCCCTTTAGCCGGGGCATCCAGCCAAAGAGGCACCGTGCAGAGGAGCTCCCAACTCATGTGTACGCGTGAGTGCACACCCGCACCCCTCTGGGCTACACCTAGTCGTATCTGCCTCCCGCGCCCCTCCCCGCCCCGCCCCGCCCCACAAGCCTCCCGGGAGCTCAAATCGGCGTCACTGACTGCTTGGCGGAGAAGGGGGCAAGAGAGAGAAATAGGTCCGCTGCAGGAACCGACCTCCCCCTTACACACTTCTTACGACCCGCACTTGCTAGGAATCTGCCACGCTCACACGTTCGGCAATACACGGGTGTCCACGGGGGAAGGGACAGAGAAGCGGAGGCCCTTGGCACGAATTCGATCTCCTGCCCCGGCTTAATTTGGAATGGCAGCCAAATTCTGTCCTGATTAATTAAAGGACAGGGAAGGGCTCCAAGCGAGAAAGCTGCGGAAAGGAAGGGACGGAAGAGGGAGGGAGGGAGGGAAGGAGGGAAGAGGGCTGATGGAAAGTAGTTTCAAATCTGTATTATCAAATGCCTTTCCACAGATCCACGCGCCCTGGTCCGGGCCGAAACCCAGCCCCAGTTAGTCCCCTAACAAGACCAAAAGACTGGAAATGCGGGCAAAGGGAAGCGGGGTCCGGGAAGCAGGGGGTTTATTTGGGAGGGGGAATACCACCGAGTAATTTGGTGCCAGTGCACGAATGCCTAGGCCAGGGCTAAGTTTCTCTCCTTCCGACCCCACCCCATCCCTCCAGGCCACCATTCTTCGCAGGAGGGAGGGAGGGAGAGAGAGAGGGAGGAAAGAAAGGAAGAACAGGAATTCCGATTTCAGCACCACGGCGGTGAACAGCACCTCACACCTGGCGCAGCGGGGCCATGTCAGAGCTCAGCCAAGGAACAGAAGCCTGGGAAAAGGGAGGGGAGGGGAGAGGAGGGGCGGCGGTTTCCTCCCCTCTGCTGCCCACCTGCGCCTCAAGCTTTTGCAACAGCTGCTCCAGATGTTGGGCCTGGCCAAGCCGGGCTCCCCTTCAAACCACTGAGAACACCATCTCCTCCCCATCTTTAAACATGGCGGAGACTCATTCATTGAGGCCAACACTGATGGGGAATCTTTCCCCATCAACCAATTTTTTTTTTTATTTAGAAGGGGGTGAAAAGGCATAAACGCGCCCAGTTATTATTAGCCTTGTCATAAAATCGGTGGTCGAGAAAAAGCGTCACCAGACTCCTGAGTGGGGTGGGTTTTTTGGGGTGGGTGGGGGGGCTACCATAGACCAACGGATTGGCTCCTAACAAATCCATTGAACCAAGGAGCGAGTTGCCTTACTCTCCCTCCCATCTCCAAAAATTTTTTTTAAAAAGCGACTAAACGGAAAACAGGTCCCCCCCCCCCCCACACACACACACTTAAGATTTTTTTTAAAAATAGAATCAGCAAATATTTGAGTTCTCTCACTATGCTGCCGTACGTAAGAGGGTAAGGGAGGATGAGCTGACTTACTTCATCTGCTTCACAATTGTGCTTTTTCCGGATTCCCCAGCCCCTGTTGGGACAAAATAGAAGGAAAAAAAAGGAAGGGGGAGGGGAAAAAGGACATTAAAACCTTCATAAAAGCAAAATCTGGTCAGTGTTGAGAATATAAGAAGATAAAAGCAGATAAATACGGGAGAGGAGTGGTAAATACTAATGGCTCTGCGCGGCGGGGGTGGGGAAGAGGGGAGCCAAAAAGACGCTGCTTGTGCAATTGAGTTTTCGGTGCAAAAAAAAGCGAGAGATGAAGGGAGATACGTTAAAAAAAAAAAACAAACAGCAAGAGGATGGTAAGTGAGCGAGACCCTACCTGTTGGGGAGAGGCGGGGAATAGGGGAGGGGCTGAGACGGGGTTACATTTGAGCCAGTCCATCCAAAGGTGCGGCAGAAGATGGAGCGTGAAAAAACACACACACACCTAGTTGGTGGAAGGCAGTGATTTATTTTTGGGGGGGGGGGGTTTGGGGAGAAGATAAAATATTCTGGGGAAACGGCCTTAGACCAGGTAACAAAGCGAGGGGAATTGCAACCTCTAAAGAACCAAAGGGGGCTGCAGCGGAAATCATGCCAGGGGGCAGAGCAGGAGCGGGGGGTCGGGGAGGGGGGGGGCGCCGAACCACACCTGAGAAGCAGGCAGACGGGGTGGGGATGTGGGGGGGGGAGGAAAGGAGAGACGTGAGTGTGCAAATCTACCGTGTGTGTGTGTGTGTGTGGACGGGGGGGGGGGAGAGAAGAGGGAACGGAGGAAAGGGCTTTGGAGTGGGGAGGGGGGGCCGACGGAGAAAGGGAGCCCCCGGCTCTTGGCTTACCTAGCAGGAGTAATTTCACATCTTTGGCGGCGGTGATCCCATCTTCCTTGAGGTTCTTCTCGATCGCTTTGCTCCTTTCCAAGGCGGCTCTTTCCTCGGCGCTCAACGTACATCCCATGGTGGCCCCAAATCGGGAACGGTGCCGGGCTGGCGGACCCTTCTCCTTCGCTTCTTCCCCCCCACCCTTTCACGGAGGAGCCCAAAGGGGGGGAAAAAAAAGCCGGACCGGGAGAAAAGCTCGGATTGCAACGCCAAAGGCCGAAGAGGGGAATCCCTCTCTTTTCTTTCTCTCTCCCTCTCCTTCCCTCTCTCTCTCTCTCTCTCCTCCTCCTGCTTCCCAGCCCTGCTCTTCGCTCGCTCCGGCGAATCAAGGCATCCAAAGGAACCAGCCGAGCTTGCGGGAGCTGCAGGAGCTGGTCGGGAGGGGAGTTGGGGTGTGTGTGTGGGGGGGAGAGAATGGGGGGGGCGCTGGAAGAAGGGAAGGGAGGTGGCTCGCCTGCCGGAGGAGTCGGAAGAAGCGGGGTCGGAGGAAGCGGAGCTCTCGCTTCTTTGCCCCAGCTGGAGAAGAAAACCGAGCTGGCCTCGGTTGCTTGAGAGCTCCGACTCCGGTATCGTTTGCAAAACGGGGAGAAAGTGCTCAAGATTTGGGGGTTTGGTCCGCCCTTCCTTCTTCGGCCAGAATTTCTCTCCTTCGGATTTTCTTTCCTCTGCCTTCTTTCTTTCTTTTTCTCTTTCTTTTTCTTTTTTTCCTTCTCCTTCTTTCCCTGCTGTTGGATTGGGGTGGGTTATTTTTTTTTCCACCTTCCTCCCCCTCTTCCTCTCCCCTCCCCCTAACCTGGGGGGTCTCTAATGGGCGGCGGCGGCGGTGGCTGCGAGCGATCTCATCGTTCAGCCCGTCCTAATGGAGAGAAATGCAGAAAGGCTGGCGGTGGGGAGGGGGGGGAGGTGAGAGCGCCCGCGCGCGCGTGTCCGCGAGCCAGCCGGAGGAGAGAGAGAGGAGGAGGAGGAGGAAAGGCGAGCGGGGGGGGGGGAGGACGCCGAGCGAGCCTGGGCTTTGCGTTGCTGACTTCAAGGGGCGAGGCGAGGCCGGCTGGGGCTGCTGACGTCTGTGGCTCCCTCCTCCCCCCCGCGCGCATGCGTGCTGGCCAGACAGTTCAGCCCCCCTGGGGTGGGGTAGGGTGGGGCTTTTGGTGGGGAGGGGTTAGGGGGTGGTGGGGGTGGAAGAGAAGATGGCTAGGAAGAAGACGTCCGTCCTGCCAACCTCTAAGCGCGGGGTGGGATAAGCGAATCCCCAACAGTTGCTGCTACTGAGACTTAGCCTCCCCCCCACCCCACTTTGCCTGGCTTTTAATGAGAAAGGGAAAGTGACGGTGGGGTGGGGGGGGTTGGTGGTTTCGGTGAAGAGAAAGTGAATGCGCCAGTTGCCACCGAAGGAGGCTCGCCTGCCCTCTTCTGCTTTGATTTACTTCTTCTTCCCTCCCTTTTTAATTAAGATGCAGGGTGTTTTTTTTTATTATTATTATTTTCAGGTCGAAGTAGGTGCGGTTTTCCCTATCTGTTTTTTTTTTAAATTAAAAAAATAGGCACTTTTTAAAAAAAAAATTAAAAAAAGGATGATTTTTCCCACCCTTGGTGCAGGTCCACGAGTCGGTTCGTTCCATGTGTTTGCAAGAGGCATTTTCCTTCGTTTTATTTGCCCCCCCTCCACCCCCCGACGAGAAGGGACGCGGGGAAAAAAAAAAACCCTGGAGAATCCAAATGCAGAAAGATTGGGGTCTTCCCCAGAGAAAGAGAGCACCCCAAGACCGGAGCAAAGATTTAACTCTTCCCTCAACGCTGTCAAACTATTTACTAAGGCTGCACTACTATTAATCTTCTCGTCGTTCCCACCACCCATCTCCTCCCACTTATGACTGTGTGACTGTAACTTTGTTGTTTGTATCCTTACAATTTCTATTGATATTGTTTCCTGATTGCTTATTTGTAACCTCTGACTATCATTAAGTGGTGTACCTTATGATTCTTGATGAATGTATCTTTTATGTACACTGAGAGCGTATGCACCAAAGACTAATTAATTCCTTGTGTATCCAATCACACTTGGCCAATAAAGAATTTATTCTATTCTATTCTATTCTATTCTATTCTATTCTATTCTATTCTATTCTATTCTATTCCATTCCATTCCATTCCATTCCATTCCATTCCATTCCATTCCATTCCATTCTATTCTGAATTTTATTCTATTCCATTCCATTCCATTCTAATGAAGTCCTTTTGCACTGGGTAGATTGTAGGGACATCAGGATCACTTAAACTGGCACCTTTGATCACCATCATGGCTGGAAGCAGGGATTTGTGACTCATCTCTTTAGCCAATCCTGGCTTATTCAGTAAACTATGTTTAAGCTATGATGATGGTGAATGAATTGAGTTGAGAGTTTGTTCTCAGCTCCTGGTAATCCAGATGACTTTGCTCAGCTAAAGAACAATCTGCAGATCCATCGTGGATAGTTGCCTTGTGAGAAATTGATCCCTGGGCCAAAGGACACAAAACATTGACTGCTGGTGTTGTTAGAAAGTGTCTACCTAGGCAGTAATTGAGAACTGGTCTAGACAGACTAATGCTTGGATGTGTGATGATGATGGGGAAATCTCAGGCTGGAAGATTAGACCGAGAAATTGAAAATAATTACTGAAAAAAAATAAGGGCAATACAATGCCAAAAATCCTGCATGAATGTGTCCATAAAACTCATCCATTTTAAACAGTTGGATTCAGGGGTGAAATCCAGAGCAGGTTCTGACAGGTTCTGGAGAACTGGTAGCGGAAATTTTGAGCAGTTCAGATAACCAGCAAATACCACCTCTGCCTGGCCCCAGAGTGGGGTGGGAATGGAGATTTTGCAATATCCTTCCCCCAGGAGTGGGGAGGGAAAGGGGATTTTGCAGTATCCTTCCCCTAGAGTGGGGGGGAATGGGGATTTTACAGTATCCTTCCCCCAGGAGTGGGGAGGGAATGGGGATTTTACAGTATCCTTCCCCCAGAAGTGGGGAGGGAATGGGGATTTTACAGTATCCTTCCCCCAGGAGTGGGGAGGGAATGGGGATTTTACAGTATCCTTCCCCTGGAATGGGAAAGGAATGGAGATTTTGCAGTATCCTCCCCCTGCCACGCCCACCAAGCCACGCCCACAGAACCGATAGTAAAAAAAAATTGGATTTCACCACTGGTTGGATTCCATGGTGTCCTCTTTAAAATCAGGAAGACACAGAAGTTGGGACAAGATTGAGTGGGTCGTGGTCGCAGGACAGTCATTGTTGATCTATGGAGGTCAAAGGTCACGAGGAACTTGGTAAGATCTTTCCAGACGAAATAAAACCTTCTGCCTTTTAATAAAATCGATTCGTCTGAAAAGGTGCGACTTCTGATTTTTGAGAGCAAGTCAACTCTCAGCTGGGATTAAGCCTTCATCCATATTAAATACAGCATCCTTTTTAGGATATCAACCTGGAACGTTCTTCTCTCATCATAGAAGAAAGCCCATTGAAAACAGTTGGGCTTTCTGCTATGAAGAATGATGATTAGGGGACTGCTGGCTAAAACATATGAAGAATGGTTGCAGGAATTGGGTATATCTAGTTTAATGAAAAGAAGGACTAGGAATGGCCTGATAGCAGTCTTTCAATATTTAAGAGATGTCACAGAGAAGAAGGGGGTCAGGGGGTCAACCTATTCTCCAAAGCACCTGAAGGCCGTACAAGAGGCAATGGATGGAAAGTCAACAAGGACAGAATCAACCTAGAACTAAGGAGAAATTTTCGGACAGTGACAACAATCAGTGGAGTTTGTTTGTTTGTTTGTTTGTTTGTTTGTTTGTCGCATTTCTATGCCACCCAACTCCCTGGGGACTCTGGGCGGCTTACAACAAAAAATAATGCGAACAATATACCATAAAAGTTGTTTTAAAAACAACATTAAAAACCCATACACTCCATTCATGGCCGGATCTCGCAAGATTGCAGCAGCGAGATCAACGGCCCCAGGCCTGCTGGAAAAGCCAGGTCTTCACCGCTTTCCGGAAGGCCAATAGGGTGGGGGCGGTCCGGAACTCAGGAGGTAACTGGTTCCAGAGAGCTGGGGCAGCCACAGAGAAGGCCCTCCCCCGCGGGCCCGCCAGCCGGCATTGTTTAGCTGACGGGACCCGGAGGAGACCAACTCTGTGGGATCTTACCGGTTGCTGGGAGCTTTGTGGTAGAAGGCGGTCTCGAAGATAGCCTGGCCCTGAGCCATGTAGGGCTTTAAAGGTAATAACCAACATCTTGAATTGTGCTCGGAGACCAATAGAGAGCAAGTGCAGCTCGCGGAGAATTGGTGTAATGTGGGTGTACCTAGGTGCACCCATGACAGCTCGCGTGGCTGCGTTCTGGACCAACTGTAGTCTCCAACTACTCTTCAAGGGTAGCCCCATGTAGAGTGCATTGCAATAATCCAACCGTGAGGTGACAAGGGCATGAGTGACCATGAGGAGAGCCTCCCGATCCAAGTAGAGTCGCAATTGGTGCACCAGGCGAACCTGGAATTGCTTTCATTCAGACATCATGAGTGCTCCATCATTGGAGGTTTTCAGGAAAAGATTGAACAGCCATTTGCCCAGAATGGCATAGGGCAGTGATGGCTAACCTTTTTCTCTTAATGTGCCAAAAGCACATGTGTGAGTGTGCAACAGCACGCACCCATGCCGGCACCCATAATGCAATGTGTACACGCCAGCGGTGGATTTCAAATTTTTTTACTACCGGTTCTGTGGGCATGGCTTGGTGTGGCGTGGCTTGGTGGGCGTGGCAGGGGAAGGATACTGTAAAATCTCCATTCCCACCCCACTCCAGCGGAAGGATACTGCAAAATCCCCATTTCCTCCCAATCAGCTGGGACTTGGGAAGCAGAGAATAGATGGAGGGGGGCGAGGCCAGTCAGAATTTTTACTACCGGTTCTCCGAACTACTCAAAATTTCTGCTATTGGTTCTCCAGAACTGATCAGAGAACCCACCTCTGGTACACGTCCCCCCATGCCCCCATGTGCGTGCGATCCCCTTACCCCTGTTTTGGGCCTAGTAGGCTTCTCTGCAGCCTCCTGGGCCCAAAAAACGGGCCTTGGGGAGAGGCGCACCCCGCCATGCCCCATTTTGGGCCTAGTAGGCCTCCCTGCAGCCTCCTGGGCCCATAAACGGGCCATGGGAGGGCGTCACACACACCTCGCGCTCCCCCCCGCGCAAGCGAGTGCAACCCCTGCGACCCCACACATGCGTGTATAATTCCCACGCATGTGCGCACATCTCCCACATGCTCCCCACCCCTCGCGCATCCTGAAAATCAGCTGGCTGGCGGGAGGCACACGCATACGTGGTGGAGCTGAGCTGGGCGACGGCACGCATGCCCACAGAGAGGTCTCTGTATACCAGCTGTGGCACACATGCCCTAAATTCACCATCACGGGCAAAGGGTCTCCTGCTTGAGAAGGGGAGACCTCCCTTGCAACTCTGTTATTCCGAAAAGTCAACCGTGAAAGAATAAATAGGCCAGAGAAGAAACAAAGATGCCAGACAGGTATTTTTGAAGCAGGAATAATCACACAAGCAAAGTGTGACCAGAATACTAAATGTGCACATTATTCAGGGTATCCAAAAGTTGCATATAGCTCTTCTAAGCCACGTTTTAGCCATGTTTGCTAAATAAGACACTTGGCACGTGGCTGGGCTTCTATCTTACTGGCACGTTTACAGACCATAGTTATTATTTTTGCACTTTATACTAAGCCAAAAGCAAAGAAATTACATTAAGGCTCAGGGCTGAACCAAATGAATATTGTTGAATTCCCAACTGAAAGTATGCCCGAATAGATATTTTGAGTGCAGAGGTCTCCATCGCTAATTGCATTCAACTGGATGGAGGATGCAGGTATATTTTCACATTTATTTTTATTTATTTTTATATGCCTTCCTTGTCTTTCTATTTATATGGTCAAGGCAGATAACAACACATTATACATTTTTAAATTAAAAACAATTTTTATAGAGTAGAACAGAACAGAAAAGCAGAACAGAATGGAATTGAACGGAACAGAATAGAACAACAGAACTGAACTGAACAGAACAGAACAGAATAGAATAGAATATGGAATGAAGAATAGAATAGAACAGAAAATTAATAGAATAGAATAGCATAGAAATAGTAGAGTGAATAGAATAGAATATGAAATGGAGAATAGAATAGAGTAGAGTAAATAGAATAGAATGAATAGAGTAGATAAGAATAAATAGAATAAAAATGAATAGAATAGAGAATAGAGTAGAGTAGAGTAGAATAGAATAGAATAGAATATGAAATGGAGAATAGAATAGAGTAGAGTAGAATAGAATGAATAGATAAGAATGAATAGAATAAAAATGAATAGAATAGATAATAGATAATAGAGTAGAATAGAATAGAATATGAAATGGAGAATAGAATGGAGTAAATAGAATAGAATGAATAGAGTAGATAAGAATGAATAGAATAAAAATGAGTAGAATAGAGAATAGAGTAGAGTAGAGTAGAATAGAATAGAATAAGAAAGAATAGAATAGAATAGAATAGAATAGAATAGAATAGAATAGAATAGAATAGAATAGAATAGAATAGAATAGAATAGAAACCTGCCTTTGATGTAACCTTTCGGTCATTGATCAAAAGTTGCAGAGCTCTTTGTAAATATAATAGGGGGAAAAAATCAATTTTTTTTAAAAGTAAAGGCAGCAAGAGGAAGTAAAATGCATAGATAAGGTTCTTAGTTTTTAAAAATCTGTGATTATCACCTTCTAAGCTTTCATGTGATCCTTCCCAGGTGGAGAATAACTGTACCTACCGCACCTGTCCCACAGAGAAGGCATCTCCTTCCATTATTATTATTATCATTTCTAAAATAAAAATGAAACACTTGCCTACTCCCCCGCCATGAAAAGCAAAGATGGGTCACAGAGGGTCCCCTTGTGACCCTCAGAAACTTCACCGGCTTTAATTTCTGCAAAGGCCCCGAGTCATTGAAGGAGTGCCAGTATGGGGTGCTGATGGAATGGTGGCCTAGGAATGGGAGTGGGAAGATCCCCATTCTAATCTTCTTGTAACCCTGGAAGCCAGCTGGGATGACCTGATGTCTGCCATCTCCTCTGAGGTCTCTCAAGAGGTACTGGCCATGGTCACCACTTTCTAGAACAGAGGTCTTCAAACATGGCAGCTTTAAGACTTGTGGACTTCAACTCCCAGAATTCTCCAGCCAGCATTGTGGACTTGTTGAAGTCCACAAGTCTTAAAGCTGCCAAGTTTGAAGACCTCTGTTCTAGAAAGTGGGGAAAACCCAGGCCAGGTCCCCCCACCCCCAAAGCCACAGAAATTCCCTAAGATATTTTGAACCGTTGCCCCTTTCTCGGTTGAAAGACCCAAGATGAAGTAGAGGTGAAACTACCAATAAAGGAAGATATTGGTAGCTCAGGGTTGAAATGAGGGATCCTTGCTGCTCTCTGAGGCTGGTGGTTTTCTTACAGATGTTACATTATCAAACTAGGTCACATCATGTGGTGTTGCGCCAGCAGCCTGTGCAGCCGGCGCTCGCGTCGGACAGCGAGGAGGCTGAAGAGGATGTGGTGCCAGAGGCAGAGACTCAAGCCAGGGCCTTCAGAACCTCCAGAGGCTCCTTCAAGTGGAGAGAGCGAAGTGGAGGAGCCTCTCCTCAATGCTCGAGCACGCAGGGCTGCCAAAAGGCAGGAGTGGCTACTCAGGAGGAGGAGGTCTCCTCGAGAGTAAGGCTTGAGGATAATTGGCCACTCCCTTAGCCTATTTAAGTCACCCGCCTTTAGTAAGTTTCTTGCTGGAAACAACTTGTAATTATCATCAGAGCATTTTTGGAAAAGTCTTATCGTATCTTGTTTCTGGGCCGGTTGCCAACCTTTGCCAGACTTTGGTTTATTCTTGCTACTTAATAAATTTGATAAGGACCATTGGGTGTGTTTCAATATCCTCGGGAATTCGGAGCTGGGGCAAAACACATCATCAGTGTTTGTAAGGAGTGGGATTTGCTCTTAATTTTATACTCAAGTGCCTGTCAGTGTTGGTGGGGATAGTCTTAGAGCAGGGATGGCAAACCTTTTCCACACCGAGTGCCCAAACCTGGTCTTCTGGTTTCAAGCGCGCACATACGCGCCAGCCAGCTGATCTTGATGTGAGCCCCAGAAACTTGAAGACCAGCTGGCTGGGGCGGCATGGTTTCCGGCGCTGCGCATGTAGTCAGCTGGTCTTCGCACTTGCCAGAGCACCAGACACCCAAAGACCAGGTGGGCCGGCGCTCGCATGCACTCCGGGTCAGCTGTTCTTCGGGTTTCCAGGGGCTCCGGCGTGCATGAAGATCAAGCTGGCTGGCGTGCATGGGAGCACCGGAAACCAGGAGAGCAGCTGATGCTGGCGCGCGTTGCCCACAGAGAAGGCTCTGCATGCCACCTCTGGTGAATGACTTTTTTTTTTAAATGTTATCTAATTCTGGGTTTTATTTAATTGACCAAACTAAGTAATAATTATAATTAGCAATTTTATGATGTTTGTGTGGTCTATATTTTTCTTGACTGTACACCGCCTTGAGTCCTACGGGAGAAAGGCGGTATAGAAATATTAGTTGGGTAATGAAATGTTCACAAAAAAACAACAACAACCACAACAACCAAGAGAGCGCCAAAGACCCTTCATAGCTTCACTCATTCTGCCCCCTTTATTATATCTTTGCCTCTTTTTTTTTTAATTGAAAAGTTTTATAAGAAATACAAACAATTTTCTCCCCCCCACCCTTTCCTCTTCCCCACATAATAGAAATTGTACATTTTCTTATACATAAGAAATCCTACATATACATGTTTCCCTTAAAGAAAGCATTAAAATAAGACATTTTAATTACATTCGGAGTTGCTCTTCTTCTCTTTCTCCCCTCATTCCACAACAAACCTTCTTCTTCTCCTCCTTTCTTTCCCTTCCCTTCCCTCCCTCCTCTTCTCTCCTACTTTCTCCTGCCTCCTCTCCCACCTCATCCTACTTCCTTTTCCTTTCCCCCACTTCTCTCTTCTTTTCCCCCTTCTCACCTTCACTCCTACTCCTGTCCCCTTCCCTTCCCTTCCTCCTCTCCTTTCTTCCATTCCTCAACCTCCCTCTCCTCTTCCTACCCCGTCCTCCTCTCTCCTTTCTAACTTCTTTGCTGTGAAATATTTTCCTCCTTTAGTGTCTGAGCAACTCCTGTATTCACTCATTCTGCCCCCTTTATTATATCTTTGCCTCTTGAGAGGCAAGGAAATATTTGAAAGTTGTAAAAAAGCAAATGGGGACAAGCATCCTCCTAAGGTGGACCCCAAATTCTTCTTAAAAGCCACAAGGAAAATGGGATGCTGGCTGAGTCAGTCCTTTGATTACATTTTAGTCAAGCATTTGCTAATCTAAATACATCACCCAAAAACATTTTCCCTAGAAATGCACCCCCTGCAGAGTTAAAAGACTGGATGACGGCAGAGCAATTGAAGTAAGAGGAGAACTGAAGTGAGGGGGAAAGTGATCGATTTATTTTCAGAGAGTGGGGCAGGGATCTCCAATCTTGACAACTTTTAAGACTTGTGGACTTGTCAACACAGCTTGTGTGAACTTGTGAATGCAAGGGGAATCCTGGGAGTTGAAGTCCACATGTCTTAAAATTAAGATTGGGGGACAGAGAGTGGGAGGAGAAAAAGGAAAGGAAAGGAAAGGAAAGGAAAGAAGGAAAGGAAAGGAAGGGAAGGGGAGGGGGAGGGGAGGGGAGGGGAGGGAAGGGAAGGGAAGGGAAGGGAAGGGAAGGGAAGGAAAGGAAAGGAAAGGAAAGGAAAGGAAAGGAAAGGAAAGGAAAGGAAAGGAAAGGAAGGAAAGGAAAGGAAAGGAAAGGAAAGGAAAGGAAGAGGTTGTAGAAAAAATGCTTTTAAGAGCCTCTGATGATCCCAGCCGAGTTGCCTGATCATCAGAGGCTTTTAAAAACATTTTTTTTTTACAAACTCTTGGGCCGAAGAGGTTGTAGAAAAAATGGTTTTAAAAGGTAAAAAGCCTTTGACGGTCAGGCAACTCAGCTGGGATTGTCAGAGGCTTTTAAAAGAAAAAAAAAAAAAACCTCTGATGATCAAGCAACTTGGCTGGGCATGGGGCGGGGAGCAGGGATTTTTGCTACCGGTTCTCTGAACCACCTGCTACCATCGCTACTGGATCAGGCAATCCGGTCCGAACCAGGAGCATTTCACCCCTGGACTGGGTGGGAGTGAGTGACGTCGAGTTGGCCACACCCAGCCAGGTTTTGTGGCTCCCGGTGTTTTCTTTTCTGTGGGAAATGGGTCCCAATGGCTCTTTGAGTGTTTAAGGTTGCAGACCTCTGCTGTAAGCCATCCAAGCAACTTTTTGATTACAGCATGAGATATAACTGCTTTAATAGAGATGCTCTAAATATCTATGGGGCGTGGTGGTGGGGATGTTATTGCTTTTTATTGTTTTTATAGTTGGTTTCTATATTTGTAAGCCACCCAGAATCACTGAAAGTGAGTTGGGTGGCTAAATAAATTTAAATAAATATATACACAAATAAAACAATGGCCCATTGTCAAAATTGTGGAAACAAACAATGACAAAGATTTAGGCCTGTCATCCAGCCTATACATTTTCGTCTTCCTAATTTACACATCGGTTCATCAAACGGAGCATGAGCCCAAGAAAAATGCAGCCTTTAAAATATTCATATTTAATATCCTTTGGCAGACAAGAAGCTAATAGGAAAAATGTCAATACAGCCAGGAAAGAATTACCAGATATACCTATCAAAGCTTTTCCTTTATTAGTTTTGCAGCCAAAGCATTTTTCCACACTTTTAATACAATGGAGAGAGAGGGAGGGGGGAGGGAGAGAAGAGAAGGGAAGGGAAGGGAAGGGAAGGGAAGGGAGGGGAGGGGAGGGGAGGGGAGCAGGGGTGGGTTCTAAAATTTTTTACTACCGGTTCTGTGGGTGTGGCTTATTTTGTAGGCATGGCTTGATAGTCATGTGACAATTCTTTAGGATTTAGGAGAGGTACTTGTCTACCAGGCTTTTAACTACTTGCAGAGCTGTACCAGTCTACCCATTTGTTTTTGGAGGCACCGGTCTACTCATTTGTTTTTGGAGGCATTAATCTACCCATTTATTTTTGCAGGCACTGGTCTACTCATTTGTTTTCTTTTAACACTGATCAGCCGTAGGGTGGTCCTTTGAAGCCCGGTGGCAAGAGTTTAAACAGTTTTTTTTCCCTCTAGCCATCAGCTGGGACTCAGGAGGCAGCGATAGGTTGGGGGTGGGGCCAAATAAAAGGTAAGAATAACATGGGGGGGGGGCGAGGGGGGGCGGGCCTGCACGGGGCGTGCAGAACCGGTTTGGTGATGTCATATCCTCCCTGCTACCGGCTTGGGAGAACCGGGCCGAACCGGGAGGAACCCACTACTGGAGGGGAGGGGAGGGAAAAGAAGGGATGGGAATGGAAGAGGAGAGGAGAGGAGTGGAAGGGAAGGGGAGAGGATAGGAGAGGAGGGGAGGAGAGGAGAAGAGAGGTGAGGGGAGAGGGGAGGGGAGAGGGGAGGGGAGAGGGGAGGGGAGGGAAAGGAAGGGATGGGAATGGAAGAGGAGAGGAGAGGAGTGGAAGGGAAGGGGAGAGGATAGGAGAGGAGGGGAGGAGAGGAGAGGAGAGGGGGAGGGGAGAGGGGAGGGGAGAGGGGAGGGGAGAGGGGAGGGGAGAGGGGAGGGGAGGGGAGAGGGGAGGGGAGGGAAAGGAAGGGATGGGAATGGAAGAGGAGAGGAGAGGAGTGGAAGGGAAGGGGAGAGTATAGGAGAGGAGGGGAGGAGAGGAGAAGAGAGGGGAGGGGAGAGGGGAGGGGAGGGGAGGAGAGGAGGGGAGGGGAGGGGAGGAGAGGTTTCTAGTCTTTTGCAATTAGATATAGAGCAGTCACGTGTTCTGTGTCTTGGAAAAATGAATGATGAGAATCCTTCAAAAGATATTTAAATGATTTTTTTAAAAAAAAAAATTAACCAAAAGGATGAGCTGATTCGGTGCACTCGCCAAAGATGATAATATGGATCTGTTGGGTTTTTTTTCGAAGAGTAAACATGCCAGCAGTTCGGGGAATGGCATTAAGCTGTCCACACCCACCCAGTCAGCCACGCCCCAGTGAGTGGCGTCAAGCTGGCCACGCCCAACTGGTCAGCCACAGCCCTGATGCGGCCCTCAATGAAATTGAGTTTGACACCCCTGTTCTAGCAGATTAATTTAAGCAGCAACTTTCTGATCATGACACCTGAGTGATTGATGGCCCTCGAGCAGATCCAGGTATTCAAGAGCATGTACCTGTCATGGCAGGAGATAGATGGCAAGGGGAGAAGATGAAAAACATCTTTAGGAAGTAAAGATACTGAGGTTCAGGCATTGCCTTACCGTTGGAAAGTACCCCCTGAGAACATGGGCACCGAATCTCAACAAGGAGAGAAACAGAGTGGATTGATAAGGGCCATTGTTTAGAAACCCAGAACCTTTGAGATCACCTGAAGATTTGCTGGAGATGATTGATACCTTTCCTTCTCCGTTTCCCAAATTCTATTCATCAAATGCAGGAAAAGACAAAGGATAGGACTGAGGGAGCCCTGAGGAACAGGTGAAATTTATTTATTTTATTAGTTTGATTTATATGCCGCCCTTCTCTGGAGACTCAGGGCGGCTTACAATGCTTTTAAGCAATAGCCTTCATACTTTTGTATATACCTGCTTAGTAGGGCTTTTGCCCCCCCCCCCGCCCCCAGTGGTGTTCTTTTTTATACAAAGTCATCTTATTGCCCCCACAAACCGGGTCCTCATTTTACCTACCTCGGAAGGATGGAAGGCTGAGTCAACCTTGAGCCTGGTGAGATTTGAACTCACAGTAATTGCAGGCAGCTGGCAGTAGCTAAGTGCTACTTTTAACAGTAGTTTAGTCCACTGCACCACCAGGTTCCTGTTTCACTGTGTAGAACAATAATGAAGTGTGTGTGTGAATCACGGGTGAAATGCTCCCGGATCGGATAGGATCGCACGATCCAGTAGCGAATTTTTCCCTGTGGTTCAGTGATCCGGTAACGATCGCCGCCCGTGTGTCATTACTTCTTGGTCTTAACCAGGAAGTAATGATTTTTTTACCTTCTGCGTGGGTGCTTCCGAACAGGTAAGGAAGGTAAGTAGATTTCACCCCTGCTGTGAATACATTTCTTTTCAAAAAGAATGATTCAAATTGAATTCTAGATGGATAGGATGGGACTGGACGGGATGGGACGGGATGGGGCAGGGCGGCGCGGGGCGAGGCAGAGAGGAATGGAATGGAACGGAAGAGAACAGAACAGAAGAGAACAGAGTAGAATAGAATTGCTACTGCAATGCTCTCTACATGGGGCTCCCCTTGGGGTGCACCCGGAGGCTGCAATTGGTTCAGAATGCGGCCGTGTGGGGGATTATGGGAGCGACTGGGTGCTCACATATAACACCTCTCCTGTGCGAGCTGCACTGGCTTCCTGTGGTCTTCCGGGTGCGCTTCAAGGTGTTGGTGACCACCTTTAAAGCGCTCCATGGCTTAGGGCCGGGGTATCTGCGAGACCACCTTCTGCCGCCAATAGCCTCCCACCAACTGGTTCGCTCACACAGAGAGGACCTCCTCAGGGTGCCGTCAGCCAGGCAGTGCCGGCTGGCGACCCCCAGGGGGAGAGCTTTCTCTGTGGCAGCACCTGCCCTCTGGAATGACCTCCCCCCAGAGATACGCACGACATCAGACCTCCGGACTTTTCATTGGGCCCTGAAAACACACTTATTCCATCTAGTCGGGCTGGCTTGATCCCATCCTCTCAGTTTTTAATTAAATTCGGTTTTAATTGGGTTGTTTTAAACTTGGGCCAAAATTATTTAATTGTTTTTTAAAGTGTTTTTTAAATTTTATATGCTATGTTTTATCTTGGCTGTACACCGCCGAGTCCCGCAGGAGAAGGGCGGTATAGAAATAAAATAAAATCTAAATCTAAATCTATTGTCTAGCCTATTGAAGAGAAGGATCAGGGGTGACATGATAAATGTCATCCAGTACTTGAAGGACTGTCACAGAGAAGAGGGAATTGACTTAGTCTCCAAAGCACCAGATGGAGGACGAGAAGTAATGGATATAAATTTATCAAAGAAAGATCCAGCTTACAACTAAGGAGGAATTTCCTGACAGTGAGAACAATTAATCAGTGGAGTAGATTGGCTTTCCACGTTGTGGGTGCACGGGAAACTCAGATTCCGCCTGACTTTACTGCAACCAGCATCTTTTAGTAAAAGTACCTTTCGCTTCAATCAAATGGAGTCGAGGGTTTTTCCTTCCCAAGGCATCAGATTGGGGCAGGTCTGACAGTAACTATGGTAGGGTAGCATGGGTGTTATGAATTAGCACATTATATATGGAAGTAGATGCACTCAGTTCTCCTTTACAACCTTTGTAGTTAAAGCGGGGGCAATAAGCTGACTTTGTAAAATATACAAAAGTATGAAGGCTATTGCTTAGCGCACTGTAAGCCGCCCTGAGTCTCCGGAGAAGGGTGGCATATAAATCAAATAAAAAAAAAAAAGCAGTGGTGAAATCCAAATTTTTTAAATACTGGTTCTGTGGGTGTGGCTTGGTGGGCGTGGCAGGGGAAGGATACTGCAAAATCTCCATTCCCACCCCACTCTGGGGCCAGCCAGAGGTGGTATTTGATGGTTCTCCGAACTACTCAAAATTTCCGCTACCGGTTCTCCATAACCTGCCACAACCTGCTTCACCCCTGAGTTAAAGGGACCAGGGAGTTGCCTTTTAAATGGTTTTTTAACGTTTGTACTATGTGTATTTTATCTTTTGGCTGTTCACCACCCTGAGTCCTTCGGGAGTAGGGCGGTATATAAATTTAATTAAATAATAATAATAATAATAATAATAATAATAATAATAATAATAATAATAATATAATGACCGTGTTGCTAAGATCATTCACTGGAAATTGTGCCAGAAGTTTGGATTTGAGTACAGCAAAAATCACTGGGAACATCAGGTTGAGAAAGTTTTAGAGAATGAGAAACTCAAGATCTTGTGGGACTTCAGGATTCAGACTGACAGGCACTTGGTCCACAACACACCTGACATAACAGTAGTTGAAAAGAAAAAAGGATGGTTCATTGACATTGCAATACCTGGTGATGCATGGATTGAAGATAAGCAGCAAGAAAAAATCACAAAGTACCGGGACTTACAAATTGAAGTTGAGCGACTGTGGAAAAAGAAACCGTGTGTTGTCCCGATTGTAATTGGAGCCCTTGGAGCAATACCCAAAGGGCTACCCCGCTATTTAGAAATTCTAAATTTACCGGACTTGAACATCTTGACTCTACAAAAAACCACCTTACTCGGAACAGCTTACATCCTCCGACGATACCTTAACAGTTCCTAGGTCCTTGGTTAGGACTCGAGCTGCTGAGCTATTAACCAGCCTCAAAGGCTGTGAATCTCACTAAAGTTTAAATAATAATAATAATAATAATAATAATAATAATAAGAAGAAGAAGAAGAAGAAGAAGAAGCCTCTCTTTTTTTGCAGTTGATGTTGTTTCCAAACAGAGAGAGAGAGACATACACAGAGTGCATGTCAACTCCAGCAAAGGCTGCTGTCTTCCCAACCCAGATGGTGAAGCATCAATTTGGTTTCCAGACGTCTTTTTCAGAGCTCTGGGACGCATCTTTTTCACGAGATCGTCATTTGCCTTGGGTAGTTCTTTATTTAATTAGCCATGCAAATTCAATCTGAGAGTTTAGTATATGGAAATCATTATTCTAGGAATTAAGAGGGCAGCTCAGAGGCGATCGTTTGGCGTGGCGTGGCGTGCAGAGGGGCTCCACGTGGGATCCTATCATCTTCTCAACGTAATTTGGTTTGCTCGAGTCTCATTCGCTTCCAAACCAAATTTAAGGAATGCTGCACAAACCCCAAAACCGGGTGGACAGGCCTACTCTTGAATATATTGAATTTAATTTTTAAAACATTGGGGGAGGAATAACATGTAAAGCAAACTGTTTTGGTCCTTTTTACTTTTCTTGTTTCCTAGGAACTGCAAGACAGTTATCGAGACTAGCAAGTGACAACTACCTTCTTTTAAAAGAAAAAAGGATTGTATTTTTCCCTGTAAGCAATAGCAATAGACTTATATACCGCTTTACAGCACTTTAAAGTAAGGTGACCAGACGTCCCGCTTTTGGTGGGACAGTCCCGCTTTTGAGCAATTTGTCCCGCGTCCCGTGGCGTTTTAAAAAAGTCCCGATTTTTCATTCTGCCTCCTGGTTCCCGGCTGCCTCCTGAATCCCCGCTGATGGCTAGAGGGAAAAAACCTGTTTAAACTCTTGCCGCGGGGCTTCAAAGGGCCGCCCTACGTTGATTAGCTCAGCTTCCCCCTCTCAGCTGATTTGCACAGGGCTCTGCTCTTGCTAAATTGCTCAGTTTTTTTTTCCTCTTTGTGCAAACCAAGCTCAAAACGAAACTGAAAGTAAAACAGGCTGTTGGCTTTGCGGTTTGCTTGCAACGTTGGAAAATTAGGCAGCAGATTTATTTTCCTTTTCCTCACCAAAAAAGGTAAGTGCAAACAATGGAAAATTATTTAGGGCAAAAGAGGAGAGTTCAAGATTTTAAAACACAAAAGAAAAAAAAGCTCTTTTTAACTAGGGAATTGTAATAATTGAGATACTATTAATAATTGTATATTGTGTTGAAAGCAGAAATGGTTAAGTTGTGGTTTGGAGGAATATATGGGGGAAATTATTTGGTTTATTATTATTGGTAAGTATAATTAATTGATTTGTAAGAAATTGGATTGCATGGAAATAATTGGAATATTCATGTTCATATTGATTAATATACAAAAAAGATAGTTATATAACTAATTGATTTATATTAAAATGTTGAATTTGTATTAAACAACTGTATTACATAATTACATAATTAACCAATGTGAGGATGGATATAAAAATAGATGACAATGGGAAGGGGTATAAAATAGAATAGAAGGGAAAAATTGAATTTGATTAAGATTAGAGATGAGGATGAAGGGTAAAATTGTTTTTTTAAAAAAATAGATGAGGAATAAATATGGCAAAAAGGAAATATAGAAATTGTAAATTTAATTGAAATGACTAAACACTGTTTAAATTTGTGAACCAGCCAAATATTCTGTTCAAAGAAAATACATTGTATGTATGCGTGTTTCTAATTATTGCTATTTATTCATATTTGTTCTCTTTTATTCTTTAAAGTTTAACAATTCATTCTTTATCTTAATATCTTTATATTTGTTTGGGGTTGGCTTTCTTCCCTTTCATCTTTTTTATTGTACAGCAATCTTTCTCCTCACACCTACCACCTCTCTTTTCTTTCCTTCTTACTTTCTCTTCCCCCCCTCTTCTTCTCCTCCCTACTTCCTCTTCCTTTCTCCTTCTCCTCCTCTCTTCCTCCCTCTCTTAACCGTCACTCCTACTCTAATTTCCCTTCCCTTCCTTCATCCCTCTCTATTACTGTATCCTTTTATGCATATGGACTACTCAGAGGGCTGAAAAAGTTATTTTTGACTGGTCCTCGCACTTTTGACCAGTCCTCGAACTTACGACTGTCCTCACATTTTACGTTTTTTGCCCTATCTTGTCATCATGGTGAAGAGAAGCGGTTGTGAAATGAGTGACATGGTTGTTAAGAATGCTGCATGGGCATAAATGTGAGGATGGTCATAAGTGTGAGGACCAGTCAAAAGTGTGAGGACCTGTCAGAAATGACTTTTCAGCCCTCTGAGTAGTCCCTATACACACAGCCATGGCCACCCGGTCACATGACCAGCTAGCCACGCCCACCCAGTCACATGGCCTCCAAGCCACGCCCACACAATAAGCCACGCCCACAATGGTGTCCCTCTTACCAATGTTAAAATCTGTTCACCTTACCCTATACACATAGCCATGGCCACCCGGTCACATGACCAGCTAGCCACGCCCACCCAGTCACATGACCAGCTAGCCACGCCCACAATGTCCCTCTTTACCAATGTTAAAATCTGGTCACCTTACTTTAAAGACCTCTCTAAGCGGTTTACAGAGTCAGCCTATTTGCCCCCAACAATCTGGGTCTTCATTTTACCCACCTTAGAAGGATGGAAAGCAGAGTCAACCTTGAGCTGGTCAGGATTGAACTGCTGGCAGTGGGCAGAGTCAGTCACTGTGCCACCAGGATTCAATAAATAGATAAATAGACAGAAAGAGAGACAGCTATAGCAATAGCACATAGACTTACATACTGCTTCACAGTGCTTTCCAGCCCTCTCTAAGCGGTTTACAAAGTCATCCTCTTGCCCCCAACAATCTGGGTCCTCATTTTACCGACCTCGGAAGGACAGAAGGCTGAGTCAACGTGGAGCCTGGTGAGATTCAAACTACCAAATTGCAGGCAGCTGGCAGTCAGCAGAAGTAGCCTGCAGTACTTCACTCTAACCACTGCACCACCACAGCTCAGGTCAAAGGCTCAAGGTGTAAGGTCAAAGAATCTGAAAGAATACAGTGAACCTTGTTAGTAAAAATGGTGCTAGCTCACAACGATTATCAGGTGCAAATAGAAATGCATACTATTTCCCTAGCAAGGAAGAGAAAGCAGAAAGGCTTAAACTGATCATTGTGTTCAAAGAGGAGAATATATTTAAGTAGGTTTTTCATTTGGATATCACTTGCGATGAAATAAGATCTGAAACTTTGTCTTTGGTTTTGTCAATCAGATAGATTTGCCGTTATAGAAATAGCTAACCCTAACCCTAAAATGGACACCCAACATCAAAAACGTCATCAAAAAAGCACAACAAAGAATGTTCTTTCTGTGCAAACTCAGAAAGCTCAAACTGCCCAAGGAGCTGCTGATACAGTTCTACAGAGGAATCATTGAGTCTGTCATCTGCACCTCCATAACTGTCTGGTTTGGCTCTGCAACCCAACAAGACAGACAGAGACTTCAGAGGATAATTAGAACTGCAGAAAAAACAATGGGTACCAATCTGCCTTCCATTGAGGACCTCTATACTGCACGAGTCAAAAAGAGGGCTGGGAAAATATTTACAGATCCCTCGCATAAACTGCTTCAACTCCTACCCTCAAAATGACGCTATAGAGCACTGCACACCAAAACAACTAGACACAAGGACAGCTTTTTCCCGAACGCCATCACTCTGCTAAACAAATAATCACCTCAACACTGTCAAACTATTCACTAAAACTGTATTACTATTATTCTTCTCTTCCTTCCTGTTATCTCCTCCCACTTATGACTGCATGACTGTAACTTTGTTGCTGGTATCCTTACGATTTATATTGACTGTTTCCCTATGACTATCATTAAGTGTTGTACTTTATGATTCTTGATGAACGTATCTTTTCTTTTATGTATACTGAGAGCATATGCACCTAGACAAATTCCTTGTGTGTCCAATCCCACTTGGCCAATAAAGAATTCTATTCTATTCTATTCTATTCTATTCTATTCTATTCTATTCTATTCTATTCTATTCTATTCTATTCTATTGTGTAAAACCAAAAAGTTGAGGCTGGAGTGTTTTTAATCTTGTACTGTGCTAAAAAGAGTCAGAAGTCAATGCCTTTTTTTCTTCTTTTTTCCCCTTTCCTTTACATTTTCTTTTCCCCTCTCTTTTTCCTTCTTCCAATTTCCCATTTCTACTTCTCTTTGTATTTTAAATGCAGATAAAACAATAAAAACAGAAAAGAAAAAGGATTGGAATTTGTTAGATTTTTTCCGAATCAGTGGTTTGCTGAAGTTTTTGCTCTTCTCTTTCAGAGGGTGGGAGTGGGGAGGGAGATTGAAATTAAAAGGAGGAGGAAACCAGTGAAGAGGGTGAGAATATTTTAATGGAGGGGAAAAAATATAGCAGAAGTACGTGAGAAATTGTTTCAGCTGTTTGAAAGAAGAAACATCTTCCTTTTATAAAATGCATCCTTTTGGTATCAACATTTCACACCTAACATTTCATGTTATCCTCTTTTCTGTTACTTTTGTGATCAGATCAGCCCAAGAACTGCACGTCATAAGTGAGAGTCAGTTGCCAAGCCTCTGAATTTTGATCACTTGCCCATGGGGATGCCGCAACGGTCGTTAAGTGTGACAAATGGTCATAAGTCACTTTTTTCTGTGTTGTTGTAACTTTGAATTCACTAAATGAATTGTTGTAAGTTGAGGACTTATTATTTAGCATACGTATGTGTATGTGTATCAGGGATGGGTTCTACTTACCTTTACTACCGGTTTGCATCACCCCCGCGTGCTTCTGCGCATGCCCACCCCACTTTCGGCACGCGATGGCAAAAAGATTACTGGTGGGCCTGGTAGGCCCGTTTTTTTTGCCCTCCCCAGGCTCCAGGGGCTTTCCTGGAGCCTGGGGAGAGCAAAAATGGCCTCCCCCACCACCCGGAAGCCCTCTGGAGGCCGGAAACGGTCCATTTCCCGACTTCTGGTAGGTCCAGAAGGCCCAAAATTCAGCTGGCTGGTGCGCACATGCACACTGGAGCTGAGCTAGGGCAATGCTCACATGCCCACAGATATGGTTTCGCGTGCCATAGGTTCGCCATCACAGACCTATGATGACATCCTGATCAGTGGGCAGAGCCTCCTGCTGGTTTTACTACCGGTTCTTGCGAACCGGTCCAAACCAGAGGCAACCCACCACTGGTATGTATGTATTATTATTTAGCATATGATGAGAACATGACAAAGAGAAGTAAATTTATGCAACTAGTGACATTAAAAGAAAACAACAGATGAAGTATAGAAGTTTGTCTATAGAATTGTCCATACTTGGCAAACACAATACAAATCATTAACCCAGCTATGAATAATACATTAAATCAACTCTGAAAATTATGGATCAAATAGAAATATGATTCTATGGGGAAAAAAATAACACCCAAATCTTGGATGTGGCACAAAACCGTCTACTCTCTAACATTATCATCAAGGAATTGTTTCCAATTAGAATTAAATTCTGCATCAAATTTACTCAAATTTATCCTTGACACTGCATCATACTCCCGGTTTAATTAACCATTCTTCCAAAGAAAGAATCAGACCTTTTCTAGGAAAATGCATATAAAATCTTTGCAGCTGTCAGCCTATTCAGCGGCTACTGTAACATACTACCCACCGTTATAAAACCTTAACATGAAATAAAAGAGCCTCTAGGCAAAAGCACTCATTATGTATAATAAACTCAACAACTATATGTTCAAATTAAGGAGGTTTTTTTTTTGACAAAGTCACCGAGGGCCAGGAAAAAGAAAAAAAAAATTGTACTTTTTAAACTTCAAAAATTCTGACTCCGAAGATAGAACAACAGGCATATTGCATGTAGATCTCACTAATAGATGAGATGCACTTCAGTTCTGGACTTACAACATTTATTTCATAAGTGTTCAAAGTGACTTGTAATTGTTTTATCACACAACTGTTGCAGCTTCCCAACGTTCCCGGGATCACAATTCGGACACAACTGGGATGTAGTTATGACAGTTGCAGTATGAAAATGAGCCGAGGTGGCGCAGTGGTTAGAGTGCAGTACTGCAGCTACTTCAGCTGACTGCTAGTTCAGCAGATCAGCGGATCAAATCTCACCGGCTCAAGGTTGACTCAGCCTTCCATCCTTCCGAGGTGGGTAAAATGAGGACCCAGATTGTTGGGGGCAATATGCTATTTAGTATACTGTCTTTGGTGTAAGCCGCCCAGAGTCCTCGGAGAGTGGGCGGCATAGAAATATGGGGGATGGGGATTTTGCAGCATCCTTCCCCTAAAGCGGGGTGGGAATGGGGATTTTGCAGTATCCTTCCCCCAGGAATGGGGAGGGAATGGGGATTTGGCAGCATCCCTCTCGAAATCCACCGCCATAGTTTGACTGTGCTCAAAACACCCACAATTTTATTTATAAAACGACAACTCTACACCAGGATCAGAACAGCATCCTAATGAGATTTACACTTCTTTCCTAGAAGGGTTTTCCTTTCTTTGTGCTTTTTTTTTAACAGGAGAAAATTAATCATCAACACAGCACCACGCTCAAGGTTAAGCAGCTATTAATAACGACTGCACTCGAAAAGGCAGTTGGAAAAAGTTGTGAGAGGAATTTACGCTACATCAGTGGCACCTCTGGGGGAGCTGAAATCGGGCAAAGGGCAGGGGTGGGCTTCAACATTTTTAGCAAGGGGTTCTCTGCCTGGTTCCTGGGTGGGCATGGCCATGGTGGGTGTGGCCTAATCGACCTCCTGCACCACGGCGGGGAGGGGGCACTTTTGCCCTCCCCGGGCTCCAGAGGCTTTCCTCGAGCCTCCAGGAGAGCGAAAATGGCCTCCCCAGGCTCCGGAGGCCTCTGGAGGCCCGTTTCCAACGTTACCCGAACATCCGGTAGGCCCAGTGGTGGGTTCCTCCCGGTTCCGCCGAGCCGGTAGCGGTGATGATAAGACGTCACTGAACTGGTTCTCTTTGTTTGAGGAGCTGAGCCCTCCCGCCCTGCCCGCATTATTCTTACCTTTTATTTGGTCCTGCCCCCAATCTATTCGCTGCCTCCCAAGTCCCAGTTGATGGCTAGAAGGCAAAAAAACTGTTTAAACTCTTGTCGTGGGGCTTCAAAGGGGTGTTAAAAAGCAGTGTGGTGGTAGACCGGTGCCTCCAAAAACAAATGAGTAGACCGGAACGCTCCAAGAACAAATGAGTAGACCGGTACAGCTCTGCAAGCAGTTAAAAGCCTGGTAGACCAGTACCTCTGCTAAATCCTAAAGAAGTGTCACATGATCATCAAGCCACGCCCACAAAATAAGCCACGCCCACAGAACCGGTAGTAAAAAAATTTAGAACCCACCCCTGGGTAGACCCAATTTTGCCCTCCCCAAGCCGCCGCACTTGCCCTGCGCTTACCTGCACCCAAAACGGGCCGCATGGGGACTCCTGGGAGGGGTGGGGTGGGCAGGGCCAGCCAGGAGTGGGATTTGGAGGTTGTCTGAACTGCACAGAATCTTAGCTAGAGGTTATCCCGAACCCTTGCGAACCCCCAGCAGCCCACCACTGGCAAAGAGTTATCTCTGCCCCTTCCTCCTCCCCAAGAGAAAGTTAACAAGGTCCCAAATTCAATGTTGGCATCTCCAAGGACATATAACAAAGACCACCAGCTTAAACCTTGATGCACAATTACCAGTTAATGTGGAGGAATCTCCCACAGCTTATTGTCCCCAGGTACATGGGAGTTATAGTTCCTGGAATTTCAGACAGTATAGCCATTGTTGCTAGGAATTCTAGTTTCTGGCGATCTGGAAGAACCAGATAATTTGATAATCCAGAAGACCGGGTCAGTTGATAATTTCAGAAGCATCCAATCACCTGATAGAACACGGAAAGCACCAGATTGGGGAATTCTAGTGTGGGCTATAAAAAAAACCAAGTTAAATACAAATGATATTTGGAAATTCTCTTCCAGATGCATGGACCGAACGGACAGAAATTGGATTTCCTTGTGTGTAAGAATGTGGAGGAGATAACCTTGGAAGAGGAATGAAAGAGCTGTTAAAAGTATTTTAAGAAAATATTACACAGTCCTTAGAAAGACAGAAGGTGAGAAAGAATCTCAAAATAACCTCCCCTTCATTCCGGAGAGATTCTGTTGTTTTTACTTTACTATAATAAAGGATATTCCTGAAATCCCTGCTAAGTCCTGTTTCTTGACTTGGCTCGCTTTGAAGGACTGCCATCGATCTTGAAAGCCTGTCCAAGCTTTTCTCTGTCCCCTCTGATAGTCAACAAAATGAGATTATTCTCAGTTTCCTTCTCCAAGGTCGGCTCTATAATCCTTTACACTTCAGCCCTGACAATCAAGAACAACATCTAATGGCTTTTCATGGACTTATACAAGCACGAGAAGCTGGGAAAGTGTGCAAAGTAAGCCTCTGGATGGATGGAGAGAGAGAGAGAGAGAGAGAGAGAGAGAGGAAGAGAGAGAGAGAGAGAAAGAGAAAGACAGACAGACAGACAGACATAGATAGATAGATAGAGATAGATAGATAGATGATATTGATAGACAGATAGATAGATGATAGATAGATAGATAGATATAGATGATAGATCAATGATAGATAGTTGATAGATCAAAGATAGATAGATAGATAGATAGATAGATAGATAGATAGATAGATAGATAGAGATAGATAGATAGATAGAGATAGATAGATAGATAGATAGATAGATAGATAGATAGATAGATAGATGATATAGATAGACAGACAGATAGAGGATAGATAGATAGATAGATGATAGAACAATGATAGATAGATAGTTGATAGATCAAAGATAGATGATAGATAGATAGATAGATAGATAGATAGAGATAGATAGATAGATAGATAGATAGATAGATAGATAGATGGAGATAGATAGATAGATAGATAGATAGATAGATAGATGATAGATAGATAGATAGATAGATAGATAGATAGATAGATAGATAGATAGATAGATAGATTTGTGCCCAGAGAGAGAAATATCTGCCTCTACCTAGGATTGAACTGACAGCCTCCTGAGTGGCTAAAATGATAATGATGACGATATATTATAGCAATATAAGAAACTCATATTCCACCCGAGAGACACACCCCCAGAATTTTATCCCTTCTTAGGAGATCAGACATTTTTCCTACATCATTACTGTTGTCAGGCTACAACCCAACATATATAAGAAACACTGCCAAATGTTATACCAGTACTATAATTATAAGATGGTTTCATCAAGCAGATGTTGTTATTAAGTTTTTTAATAATTGGTTCACTTTATTTGGATTGTTTTCTGGGTATCCAGTTAGGTTTGTTTGTTTTTTTGTGGGTTGCCCACCTGGTTGTGGGCAGCCCTGTATGTTAAATAAAGCAACTGAGTAAATAAATCTAGAGTCAAGACCAAAAGAAAAGTTGTTGTTGACGGCATTGCTAAAAGTTGTTGTTTCTGTTGTTGTAATATTCCAGACTTCAAAAATTGTTGAAAAATGAAAGATTCTACATCAAATTCTATTCTACCAACCCGAGTCAACCAGATCTCCTTGTGAAAGAAGTAATCCATTGACTTCTTTGTGTTCTACCTATATTACACTGATAATGTTGCCTAGTTGGGTAATGAAACATCTGCAAGAAAATAATCCAGCTCAGAGAGCACTTATGTCAGTGGTGAAATCCAATTTTTTTTACTACCGGTTCTGTGGGCGTGGCTTGGTGGGCCTGGCTTGGTGGGTGTGGCAGGGGAAGGATACTGCAAAATCCCCATTCCCACCCCACTCTGGGGCCAGCCAGAGGCGGTATTTGCTTGTTCTCCGAACTGCTCAAAATTTCTGCTACCGGTTCTCCAGAACCTGTCAGAACCTGCTGGATTTCACCCCTGCATTATATATCTCAAGAGCTTGAGATCCAACTGCCATGGAAAAGGTAGAGCACTAAATCGTTTATCTCTTGGCTTTTACTTCCAAAGTAACAAAGACCCCCAATCACGAGTTTTCTGGAATTTACTAAGCATTCTTTGGATTGTAACTGTAGTCCCATCATGTCACCAGAGAGACTGTGGAAATTGTCGTATCAGCTGTGAAAATTTGGAGATAAGAAGTTGTGTAGGGAGATAGGACCTCAATGCTTACTTGCTGTTTTCATCTGAATCGTGGCAGAATTTGTTTTTTCACCTGCTCCCATAACAATAACCCAAACCAACTCATTGGCTCTGCAACCCAACAAGACAGACACAGACCTCAGAGGATAATTAGAACTGCAGAAAAAACAATGGCTACCAATCTGCCTTCCATTGAGGACCTCTATACTGCACGAGTCAAAAAGAGGGCTGTGAAAATATCTACAGACCCCTCACATCCTGGACATAAATTGTTTCAACTTCTACTCTCAAAGTGACACTATAGGGCTCTGCACACCACAACGAGACACAAGGACATTCCCCCCCCTCGAATGCTATCACTCTCCTAAACAACTAATTCCCACAACACTCTCAAATTAACTAGTAAGACTAGTTCTTCTCATCCTTACTAGTACCTATCTCTTCCCACTTATGGCTATACCCATGTTGCTTGTATCTTTGCAATTTATATTGTTTTTATTGTTTCCTAGTATGATTTGATTGCTTATTAGTATCCTATGACTATCGCTAAGTGTTGTATCTTATGATCCTTGACGAATATATTTTATTTTTTCTTTATGGGCACTGAGAGCTTATGCATCAAAGACAAATTCCTTGTGTGTCCAATCACACTTGGCCAATAAAGAATTCTATTCTATTCTATTCTATTCTATTCTATTCTATTCTATTCTATTCTATTCTATTCTATTCTATTCTATTATTCTGTTCTGTTCTGTTCTATTCTATTCTATTCTATTCTATTCTATTCTACTTTACTCTACTCTACTCTATTGTTCTGTTCTGTTCTGTTCTGTTCTGTTCTATTCTATTCTATTCTACTTTACTCTACTCTACTCTATTGTTCTGTTCTGTTCTGTTCTGTTCTGTTCTATTCTATTCTATTCTATTCTATTCTACTTTACTCTACTCTTCTCTATTATTCTATTCTATTCTATTCTATTCTATTCTATTCTATTCTATTCTACTTTACTCTACTCTTCTCTATTATTCTGTTCTGTTCTGTTCTGTTCTCTTCTATTTTCTCTTCTATTCTTTTTTTTATTATTCTATTCTATGGAAGACTGCATATTTCCAATTCAGTTTCTCGGCAAAGAGGTTTTGCTGCTGTTTTTAAAATGAGATGAATTGTTTATCTGCTCAGGATATTTGTGAGATGTTGCATTGTGCTCTTCCAGTCAGCCAACCCAAGTGGGACTATTATTTCCCCAGGGCATGTAGCCGAGCTGAGTACTCTCAATTTTCATCAAAAATATTTATGGGCCACGTAAGTTCAAGCCAAGAGGCAAATGTTTTGAGAAGGGCAGTTCTTCACCCTCAACGAGGAGCCAGTTTATCTATTAAAAGAATTATTGTGAAGTTAGTTGATTTAGAATTAAGGTGCTCAGCAATGTGGGAAGTTTAATTTTTCAGGCATCCAGGTAAATTCAGCCTTCCATCCTTTCTAAGGTAGGTAAAATGAGGACCCAGATTGTGGGGGCAATAAACTGACTTTGTATAAATATACAAAAGGATGAAGGCTATTGCTTAACGCATTGTAAGTCGTCCCGAGTCTCCGGAGAAGGGCGGCATATAAATCAATTTTTTTTTAAAAAAAAATGATTTATTTCAGTGCCAAGAGATTTCTTAAATTTGGACTGTATGATAAAATGAGGAAGAATACTAAACTTACTTTTTATGGTTCAGCAGTTAAAGCAGTGAGGGCTAACCTTTTTGTCGTCGTGTGCCAAAAGCGTGGGGAGCGGGGGGGGTTTGCGCACATTCGTGCCCCCATAATTCAATGCCCCCTGCCCCCCCCACACATGCACATGTGATCCCCCGCCCCCCCCACACTTTTGGCACGTGATGGCACGGTAGGCCCATTTTTCACCCTCCCCAGGCTCCAGAGCCTTTCTTGGAGCCTGGGGAGGGCAAAAATGGCTTCCCCATCCCCACGGAGGCCCTCAGGAGGCCAGCCTGTTTCCCAACTTCCACTGGGTCTGGAAGGGGCAAAAATCAAGTGGCCGGCACGCACATGCGTGCTGGAGCTGAGCTAGGTCAACACTCATGGGCCCACAGATACGGCTCCTCCTGCCACCTGTGGCACATGTGCCATAGGTTCACCATCACGGAGTTAAAGGATAAGCGGAAAGACTGTGTACTTATATGCAGTTAGAGACCATTTTTTTCATGGCATTGCTCCAGGAAGCATATATTTTATCCATTTATATCTATATACACAAACATAATTCCCAACATTCCCATCTCATCTCAAAGGTGTTTTTTTTTTTTTTCCTTCAAAAGGCAACTGGACTGTTTTTTCCTTGAGGAAGTGGGAGGGGGGAAGTTTGACTTCTCACCCAAGAAGCTTCATCAGTTCAACACCAAAGTTGAAAAGCATTGATGTAATTTTTTTAAAATTTGATTTATATGCCGCCCTTCTCCGGAGACTCAGGGCGGCTTACAGTGCGTTAAGCAATAGCCTTCATCCTTTTGTATGAAGTACAAAGTCAGCTTATTGCCCCCACAAACTGGGTCCTCAATTTAGGACCCAGTTTAGGAAGGCTGAGTCAACCTTGAGCCTGGCGAGATTCGATCTTACTTTAATTGCAGACAGCTGGTGTTAAATTACAGTGCTTCTGCCTGTTGAGCTATCCAGGCTCCTGATTTCTTCCTATCCTGCTTTTTTCAAAGTCCGACTGTTTCCATCGTTGAATACAAATTGTATTATGAGATGTTTTTGAAGCACAGGGTCTACATTAATGCTGTCGAGCCTCGGTGGCGCAGTGGTTAGAGTGCAGTGTTGCAGGCGACTTCTGCTGACTGCCGGCTGACTGCAGTTTGGCAGTTCGAATCTCACCAGGCTCAAGGTTGACTCAGCCTTCCATCCTTCCGAGGTGGGTAAAATGAGGACCCAGATTGTTGGGGGAAAGAGGCTGACTCTGTAAAAGTGCTTAGAGATGGTTATAAAGCACTTTAAAGCGGTCTATAAGTCTAAGGGCTGTTGCTATTATGGGAGCACCTGCAGGGGGTAGTCCAGAAAATCAAGATGGCAGCCATGACTGTACAATTACACATTAAAAAGGCTGTGTGTGTTAATTACACAGTCAGTGTCATCCTTTGACTTTTTTGAACGCATTTGCAGATTTATTTATTTATTTATTTATTTATTTATTTATTTATTTATTTATTTAATCAAATTTCTATACCACCCTACTCCCGAAGGACTCAGGGCGGTGAACAGCCAAGATAAAATACAGATAATACAAATATTAAAAATCCCTTAAAATTATTAAATATTTTGGCCGAAACACAGATTAAAACAGCCAATTTATAAAATCACGAATTAAAAAATTTAAAATTTAAAAAAAATTAAAAGAGGGGGGTTAGGCCAGGCCAGCTTGCTGAAATAGAAAAGTTTTGAGAGCACGGCGAAACGTGCGCAGGTCCGGGATCTTCCGTATCTTCCGTATCTCTGGGGGGAGCTCATTCCAGATGGTAGGTGCCCCCACAGAGAAGGCTCTCCCCCTGGGGGCCACCAGTCGACACTGTTTGGCCGACAGCACCCTGAGGAGCCCTTCTCTATGGGAGCGTACTGGTCGGTGAGAGGCTATTGGTAGCAGAAAGCGGTCTCGTAGATACCCCGGTCCGATGCCATGGAGCACTCTAAAGTTGGTAACCAAAACCTTGAAGCGCACCCGGAAGACCACCGGGAGCCAGTGCAGCTCGCGCAGGGGGGGGGTCACATGGGAGCGCCACGTCGCTCCCATAACCACCCGCGCGGCCGCATTCTGGACCAGCTGGAGCCTCCGGGTGCTCCTCAAGGGGAGCCCCATGTAGAGAGCATTGCAGTAGTCCAAGCGAGAAGTAACGAGAGCATGAGTGACCGTATTTAGCGAGTCCCGATCCAGAAAGGGACGCAACTGGCGAATCAGGCGGACCTGATAAAAAGTCCCCCTGGCCACGGCCGTCATGTGCTCTTCTAAAGACAGCCGGGAGTCCAGGAGGACACCCAAGTTGCGAACCCTCTCCGTGGGGGCCAATGACTCGCCCCCAATAGTCAGTGATGGCACCAACTGACTATATCGGGATGTCGGAAACCACAGCCACTCGGTCTTGGATGGGTTGAGCCTGAGTCTGTTTCTCCCCATCCAGATCCGCACGGCCTCCAGGCACCGGAATAAAGATGCCTTTATTCCAGTGATGGCTAACCTTTTCCAACCAAGCGCCCAAAGCACATGTGCATGCAAATGCGGGCATGCACCCCCCCAAAATGCCATGCATGCACGCATGCCCCACATATGCACCCTGCACGTGTGTGCGCAGGTCCCCGCATGTGCCCCACGCATGTGTGCACGGCCTGTTCATGCATGTGGGGGGGGCCCGCATGTGCTCCACCCACCACGTATGCACACACGGCCCCCATGCATCTATCCTGCCCCCCGCACATGTGCGACAGAGACCTGAAGACCAGCTGGCTGGCGGGAGGCACATGCACAGCTGAGCTGGGGTGACGGTTCCAACTCTGTGATGCTACGTTCTCAATGTTGGCTGATGACGATCAAATGACCCTTGGTGGAAAAGAGACAATCTCCAGAAGAGCAGAGAGAGAGAGAGAGAGAGAGAGAGAGAGAGAGACCACAAGATTAGCAGCAATTGCTCTCTTAAAAGTGAAGCTGGCAAAGGAGCAAAACATCTGTTATAATAGATCCTGCAAAAACTAGGTCATATCCCTGGACATTTTAATAAAAAAAAAATCACTTAGCTTTAATGTAGCTATCACCGTTTTGTTTTAAATTCCAGTTCTGCGGTCTTGCCCAAACCCTCACAGATTCCCAGGAACACTCAAGATAATGTAAAAAGAGGTGGGGTGAGATGTAAACTGAAACCTGGGAAGCCTGCAGGAGAGAGGCTTGTCCCTTGAAAGAAAGACCATTCTCACATGCACGTGTTCTAAAGAATAGAATAGAATAACAGAGTTGGAAGGGACCTTGGAGGTCTTCTAGTCCAACCCCCTGCTTAGGCAGGGAAACCTACACCACTTCAGACAAAGGGTTATCCAACATCATCATAAGAATTTCCAGTGTTGTTAAGATCTTTGTAACTTAGTAAGGATCTCACGGTCCAACTTTGAGGATTTCGCCTAGGTTCTTCATTTCCTCAAATTGAGCACTTAAACGATATATTTGTTTACTTCTATATCTCTCTACAGATGACGTGATATGAAAACTGATCGTAGATGTCCTGTTAGAACAGGGCTCTGCAACCTTAAACACTCAAAGAGCCATTTGGACCCGTTTCCCACAGAAAAGAAAACACCAGGAGCCACAAAATCCTTCCCGTGCCTGACTATTTCCTGAGCGGCCACAAAACTAGCATATGTAGTTGAATTAAACATTCTGTTTTCTTCTGAAACTTTTCTTTTCTTGGATTTATCCATGCTTGGCCTACCAGGGGTTGAAAAGCTCAATAAATCGCCTGCCGGCAGGTGTCACGCATTCTCCATTGTGACACATATTTTGAGCAACAGGGAGCCGCAGCAGAGGGGTGAAAGAGCCACATGCAGCTCCAGAGCCACAGGTTGCTGACCCCTGTGTTAGAACATATAACGTAGAATCAGAGGGCTGGAAGGGACTTCGGAGATCTTCTAGTACAGGGATGTCAAACTCAAGGCCACGGGGTACTTCGATCTGGCCTGCGGGGCCACCCTGGAAACAGCAAAGGACCAGCCCACGGTGCCTCTGCCAGTGAAAATAGAGCTTAGGAAGGCTGTGTGTGGCCCTCTCGAGCTCCATTTTCGCTGGCAGAGGGTTGTAGGAGGCCGTGGCAGCTGAAAACAGAGCTCGGGAGCCCATTTTCGGCTGGCAGAGCATTCGGACAACCACAGGCGCCCCCGACCCGAGTGATGTCGAGCTGGCCACACCCACTCTGGCCACGCCCACCCCAGACCGCCAAGGTCAAAAACAACCCTGATACATGTTTGACACCCCTGTTCTAGTGCAACTCCCTGGCCAAGGCTGGTGTCCTTATCAGTGGTGGGTTGCTCCCGGTTCGGTCCAGTTCTTGCAAAATGGTAGTAACAGCAGCAGGAGGCTCCGCCCACCTGCCTGGATGTCATCATGAATGATCTGCGCATGTGCAGAAGCTTCTGCACATGCGCAGAAGTATGCGTGCACATTCCCATTGCAAACTGGTAGCGGAGGTAAGTAGAACCCACCCCGGTCCTTATACCAATGGTCTCTTCCTGGCTTTGTGGATCAGCGGTGGGGAAAGAGAGGGGATGGTTCCATATGAGTGACGGGCAGATGCATGAACAGCTCCATGTCTCCACAAATGAAGCTGCATGTACATGCTCGCCTGCCTGCTGCATGAGCAAATAGAACAGTGGTGGTATTCAGCCGGTTCGAATCAGTTCAGGTGAACCAGTAGTGACGACCTTTGAGTGATGGGCCCACCCACCCGCCCTGGCTCTATGCCATCCTATTTAGCCAAGTTTTCTGAGCCGCGTGCATGCATTCGAGCAGTACGCGCTTACGCGTGCAAGCCACATGCACTCACACATACAAGCCGTGTGTGCTCACATTTTCAGCACACGGTGAACCTTTGGTAAAATTATGTGAAACGCACCTCTGAAGTAGAACTGCATGGTGTGTGTGCACGCTCGCCCATCACTTCCACGGCCCCGTTCTGAACAGGCCACGGCTCGTTAGCGGGCCGTGGTCCAGGGGTTGGGGGCCCTTGCCTTATACCATCCCGGATAGATGGAATGGTATGTGGGAAGAATCTGGGGAGCCTGGATAGCTCTGCAGACAAAGGCACTGTAATTTAACACCAACTGTCTGCAATTAAAGTAAGTTCGAATCTCTCCAAGGCTCAAGGTTGACTCAGCCTTCCATCCTCTCTTAAGGTAGGTAAATTGAGGACCCAGTTTGTGGGGGCAATAAGCTGACTTTGTATAAAATATACAAAAGAATGAAGGCTATTGCTTAACGCATTGTAAGATGCCCTGAGTCTCCGGAGAAGGGCGGCATATAAATCAAATTTAAAAAATAAAAAAATAAAAAAATAAAAAAAAGACACACTGCGTGGGGAATAATTTTATTTATTTATTTATTTATTAATTTAATTTGTATACCGCCCTTCTCCCAGAAGGGACTCAGGGCGGTGAACAGCCAAAATTAAAAAACATACAAATACAAAAGTTAAGATAATTAAAAGAATTAAATAATTGGCTACCCAATTTAAAACCCCAAATCCATAAAATTTAAAATCCCAGTTAAAAACCATTTAGGCTACAAGAAACGAGGATGGAAATTCAACCCGCAAAAGAAAAAGAAAAGAAATAGATCTCATAGAAACAGCAATTTCTAAACCATGCAACAGTGAAGCCAGGGACTTTAAAAAACGAATGAATATTTGAAAAGATAGTGGAGGCGAACAATTGTTTGATACTATCCTGAGGATTGTGGCAGATCTCTGCAATGCCGTGATTTTGGGATGTGAAAAGAGCCTCACTTTGTTGGATTTGAATCATCTATTCTGGAATTTTTTTTTTTTTTTTTTGGTAAATATAATTATTTTGAGTTATAAGGCAGGAGAGTTACGCCGGGGCATGCAGAAGATCTGGATGTTACTCAGTAGGATGATGGGAATTAACAATCCTGATGAATACCACAACTATAACTATATGGATATAATCATAATTATAATGTCACTCAGGTGGTTGTTTTTACTTTTACACAGATGCGAGGATATCTACTACTGATGGGGGCAGAAGACGATTGAAGATTTTGAACAAACTGTTGCACCAGCATGTTATTTTACCCTATTATGGGTGATGGATTTAACAATCTAGTGGAAAGACATCAAAGAAGATATTATATGGATTATAAATTTAAAGTTATTGTCTTTTTTCTTTTTACAAAATGGAATGCATATATAGATATGTGTATATCTTAGTAATGTGGGCAGTGGATTATATTTAGAATTGTATTGCATGATTTTGTAGGAATTGAAGGGTTGAAATAGGTTAGTTTACTGATTGATTAGTTTAAGAAAAAGGATCTTTAAGTCATATATTTAGGGGAGTGGAGGATTTAACAATCCAGTGGAAAGACACCAAAGAAGATATTACATGGATTATAAATTTAAAGTTATTGTCTTTTTTATATATATATATATATATAAAATGGGATGCATATATAGATATGTGTATATCTTAGTAAAGTGGGCAGTGGATTATATTTAGAATTGTATTGTATGATTTTAAGTCATATATTTAGAGGAATGGAGGAATTGGACAGAATTGAATAAATGTTAAATTTGGATGTAGGGAGAAGGCCGCTTTAAAATGTTATATTAATATATATAAAAGATTAAATGTTAAATTTTAATAATACACTATAAGTTTAGGGGAGAAGAAAAAGGGCAGATTATTGTAAAAATGGGAGTTATAAGATTAATATGCTAAGGGTCAGTATTCCGAGAAGGGACTAAGGGAAAGGAAAGATATTATGTATGTAACTAGTTATGAAATAGCCTATTGTTGTGAAGAAGTCACAGGGGGGGTTGGGTCGAAAGGGCGGGTTAGGGAAGAGGGGGGGGAAAGGGGGAAAACTTGTATTTGAAAACTTTTTCAATAAAAAAAAAAAAAACCATTTAGGCTAGGCCGGCTTGATGAAATAAAAACGTCTTCAGGGCTTTACGGAAGGTCCGGAGGTCCGGGATCAATCGTATTCCAGGAGGCAGCTCATTCCACAGGGCGGGTGCCCCCACAGAGAAGGCTCGCCCCCTGGGGGCCGCCAGCCGACATTGCCTGACTGACGGCACCCCGAGGAGGCCCTCTCTGTGAGAGCGTATTGGCCGGTGGGAGGTTATCGGTAGCAGCAGGCGGTCTCGCAAATACCCTGGCCCTAAGCCATGGAGCGCTTTAAAGATGAGAACCAACACCTTAAAGCGCACCCGGAAGACCACCGGGAGCCAATGCAGCTCGCGCAGGAGAGGTGTTACGTGGGAGCGCCACGTCGCTCCCATAATCACCCGCGCGGCCGCATTCTGCACCAGCTGGAGCCTCCGGGTGCTCCTCAGGGGGAGCCCCATGTAGAGAGCGTTACAGTTGTCCAGGCGTGACGTAACCAAGGCATGAGTGACTGTGCACAAGGAGTCCCGATCCAGAAAGGGGCGCAACTGGCATATCAGGAGAACCTGATAAAAAGCCCCCCTGGCCACGGCCGTCATATGCTCTTCTAAAGACAGCCGTGTGTCCAGGAGGACGCCCAAGTTGCGAGCCCCCTCTGTGGGGGTCAGTGACTCGCCCCCAATAGCCAGCGATGGCACCAGCTGGCTATACCGGGACACCGGCATCCACAGCCACTCGGTCTTGGAAGGGTTGAGCCGAAGCCTGTTCCTCCCCATCCAGACCTGCACGGCCTCCAGACACTGGGACATCAC
>JAKOOJ010000014.1:17635090-17655090 GCA_022577455.1 Arizona elegans
CTTTACTTTTCCAGTTAGGAAAATATCTCTTTAAAAAAGCAAATATTGTAAGCCGCCCAGGATCACCTCACAGCAAGATGGACGATGAACAAATTCGGTTAATAAATGAAATAAAAAATGCATGGCAAGCAAAGAATGGTTGTAATAAAGAATACTTTTCCATTATTATTACTATTTTTTTTTTTAGAAAAGGTGTTTCTTGGCTAGGTTTCTGATTACCAAGAGATGGGCACAATTGATTTTCCCCACACCAGTGGTGGGTTCCTCCCGGTTCCGCCCGGTTCCGCCGAGCCAGTAGTGGTGACGACATGACATCACCGAACCGGTTCTGCCTCCCATTGATAGGTCCATCCTTGGCTCCTGATTCTGCAACCCTTGGCCTACTCTAAGTCAGAAATCATGAGGAAGGTTGGAAGACCAGAAGCCGAATTGATTTTACCCTGCACTGGCTGGGAAGGAATTCTTTACATTTGCCTGTTCATGTCTTCTGAAATCTCCCTTTCCCTCTCTCTCTCCCTCCCACAGCCCAGAGCTCTATTTTTAGCCCTGCGCAGAGGAACAGTCAAGGCAGACGCATATAAAAGGACAGCCTAGTGTAAATGCCAACAACTCTTGCACTCCAAAACAGCCCTATTTGCAAATTCTGTAGGGCGTGCACACGAGTGTGTTGAGAAATAACACAGTAGAGGTTAGTGGAGATATAGGTCCTTGGCATGCAACCGGATAGGTAAGACCTCTGTAATGGTCACTTGCCAGGGACAGGTTAGGAGAGAGAAGAAAGCAAAGAAAAGTTGCAACCAGGTTAAAGGTACAGGTTCCCCTCGCACATATGTGCTAGTCGTTCCCGACTCTAGGGGGCGGTGCTCATCTCCTTTTCAAAGCTGAAGAGCCAGCGCTGTCCGAAGACGTTTCCGTGGTCATGTGGCCGGCATGACTCAACACCAAAGGCGCACGGAACGCTGTTACCTTCCCACCAAAGGTGGTCCCTATTTTTCTACTTGCATTTTTTACGTGCTTTCGAACTGCTAGGTTGGCAGAAGCTGGAACAAGTAACGGGAGCTCAGCCCGTTATGCGGCACTAGGGATTTGAAGGGCCTCTGGAGCCTGGGGAGGCCATTTTCACCCTCCCGGAGGCTCAAGGAAAACCTCCGGAGCCTGGGGAGGGCAAAAAAGTATGAAGGCTATTGCTTAACGATTGTAAGCCGCCCTGAGTCTCCGGAGAAGGGCGGCATATAAATCAAATTTAAAAAAAAAAATGTCTCTCCTCCCCGCCATGGTGCAGGAGGCCAACTAGGCCACACCCACTATGGCCACGCCCACCCAGCAACCAGGCAGAGAACCCCTTGCTAAAATTTTTGAAGTCCACCCTTGGGTGAGACAGGAATATACATGCACACGTAGACATACACAATGCATATATGCACAGACACCCAGAGAGAAAGGTTGCTAGGAGACTGCTCGGTGCCTGCTTACTTTCCCAGCCCTGAAATAGATCTTAGGCAGAACTCACCATTTCTGAAAGAGCACCAACAGCCTTTTTTTTGCAAGTTTCTCCCATCACACCAAAATTTTTCCCTTCAGTCTTTGGAGAGTTCTCCATGAGTGACTGAGCAAGTTTTCATATTGCCGGCATGCTCATTCCTCGGTGCGGAAGTGAGCTTTCCTTCCTTCCTTGCAAAGCATTCGCTTCCAGAAGAGGCCAGCTGCTCCGACTGAAACCACTTCCACCAACTGAAAATGCCGAGGTTGGCTTGAACCCAGTCCCTGCTCACAGTCCAACGATTGGCATCTGAGTCGAGGCTCCCGGGACAAGTCCCTGCAGTTTCCTTGGCAAGGTTTTTTTCCAGAAATGGTGGATCACTGACATTCTTCTTCCCAGGCCTCAGAGAGAGGGACTGGCCCAGAGGTGGGTTTCAGCAGGTTCTGACCAGTTCTGGCGAACCGGTAGCGGAAATTTTGAGTAGTTTGGAGAACCGGTAGTAAAAATTCGGACTGGCCCCGCCCCCATCTATTCTCTCCTGAGTCCCAGCTGATTGGGAGGAAATGGGGATTTTGCAGTAACCTTCCCCTGCCACGCCCACCAAGCCACGTCCACCAAGTCATGCCATGCCCACCAAGCCACACCCACAGAACCAGTAGTAAAAAAAAAATTTGAAACCCACCACTGGACTGGCCAAGGGGGCTTTCTCCCTAAGGTGGGACTAGAATTGACGGTGTCTTGATTCCTAGGCTGAAGCCTTCACCACCAGACCACACTGGCTTTCTCAAAATAGACCTAACGTACCGTTATAAATAAGCAACTTCTAAAAATACTTTCCCCCTCCAAAATCCCAATAAAGAAATCCCTGCCCTTGCCAAAGTGCATGACATGGTCTCACCTGCTTTGCATTAGCTTCCTCCTGCTCTCTTAATTCTAAGGCAGAGATGCCTTCTTTCAAGATATGGGTTGGGGGTTCCCCCACTTCCTGCTCAAGGGAGGCGACAACTCTGCAATGTCTTGGGGGTCTCCCATCTGACTAAACAGGTTTAGTTTCGTTTATTTGATTTGTATACCGCCCTACTCCCGAAGGACTCAGGGCGGTGAACAGCCACAAGATAAAAACACATAAATACAAAATTTAAAAACAGAATAAAACCGAATTAAACAATTTGGCCGAAGACAGATTTAAAGCCTAAATTACTTAATCTGTTTCTTAATAGTTTTTAACTTCTATATGTATTTGTATTTATTATGGCTGTTCACCGCCCTGAGTCCTTCGGGAGTAGGGCGGTATACAAATATGAAAAATAAATAAATAAATAAATAAATAAAAACACCCCAATAAATTAAAAACCAATTAAAATTTGTGTTTTAAAAGGGAAAAAGGGAAAAAATTAGGCCACGCCAGCCTGATGGAATAAAAAGGTTTTAAGAGTGCGGCGGAAGGTGCGTAGATCCGGGATCCTCCGTATCTCCAGGGGGAGCTCATTCCAGACAGTAGGTGCCCCCACAGAGAAGGCCCTCCCCCTAGGGGCCGCCAGTCGACATTGTTTGGCCGATGGCACCCGGAGGAGCCCCTCTCTATGAGAGCGTACCAGCCGGTGGGAGGCTACTGGTGGCAGCAGGCGGTCTCGTAGATAACCAGGTCCTAAGCCATGGAGCACTCTAAAGGTGGTAACCAAAACCTTGGAGCACACACGGAAGACCACCGGGAGCCAGTGCAGCTCGTGCAGGATTCAAATCTAAGATCAGCCAACATTTTCTAAGATCAGCCCACATTCCGGGTTCAGTTCAAGGTGTTCTCTATGGAGCTTCTCAGTCCTCCAGGTCATGGTTGTCCCAAAGGTGCTTTTTCAAGAGGCAACTGGACTTTCTGGTTTTTCTATGAAGACGTTTCGCTTCTCATATCCAAGAAGCTTCTTCAGCTTCTTCATTCAGGAAGCTTCTTCAGAGCTGAAGAAACATCTTGGATGAGAAGCGAAACGTCTTCAAAGAAAAACCTGTTGCCTCTTGAAAAAGCACCTTTGGGACACCCAAGGTGTTGGTTATCACCTTTAAAACCCTTCATGGCATGGACCCAGGTTACCCGAGGAACCATCTCACTAAACCTGTGCTGGAAGAGGACGCGTGCCGCAGACCACGTCAACTCAAGGAATTCTGGCTGTCATGGTCCAAGAGAAGAGCTTTTTCTGCCATGGCATCCTCTGGAACCTCAAGTCCCCCTTGAGATGAGATCCAGGGGTGGGCTGCTGGGGATTCGTAGGGGTTTGGGGGAACCTCTAGCTAAGATTCTGTGCAGTTCGAAGAACCCCCAAATCCCATTCCTGGCTGGCCCTTTCCATCCCGCCCCGCCCCTCCCAGGAGCCTCCACGTGGCCCGTTTTGGATGCAGGTAAGTGTAGGGCATATGCAGGGGCCTATCAGAAGTTCAGAAAGGCCAGAAACGGGCCCGTTTCCAGTCTCCAGAGGGCTTCCGGAGCCTGGGGAGGCCGTTTTTGCCCTCCCAGAGACTCGAGAAAAGCCTCCGGAGCCCGGGGAGGGCAAAAACAGGGGCTCCTTGTTTTTGCGGGGGAAGGGGAAGGATACTGCAAAATCTCCATTCCCACCCCACTCCAGGGGAAGGATACTGCAAAATCCCCATTTCCTCCCGATCAGCTGGGATTTGGGAGGCAGAGAATAGATGTGGGCGGAGCCATTAGAATTTTTACTACTGGTTCTCCGAACTACTCAAAATTTCCACTACTGGTTCTCCAGAATTCGTCAGAACCTGCTGAAACCCATCTCTGATTCAAAGGTATACATAACAAAGGCACAGTAAAATAAAATTAGATCTAACTAATATATCACTCTCAAATATTTTACACAAATATTCCCCCTTTAGATGCATAAGAAATGATAATTTAGTGGGGCAGTGTGCAAAGGCAGTGAAGAGGACAGAAAGAACATTCGTATTATGGTCACTGACCAGAATAATATATAGTTATGTAAGGGTTTACAGAGCTCCAATGGAAATACATTAAAAAATCTGATATAGCAATAAATACAAGTACTAGCGTACTAAAAGGATACAAGACTACTGAAGACTAAAGTACTAAATCATAAAAATTAAAAAAACCCTTTGCAACAGCATACAAGAAAAAACATATTAGGTTATAAAATAAGACATAACGCAAAATAACCTTATTACAAAAATAATTTGCTCCATAACCTCGTTTGTTTCTCATAATTGTCATGCACCCTGATCGGTGAGCTAATGACGCGGGGATCTGAAACTATGCTGTCGACTGTAGAAGTGTCAGGAGCGCAGAGTTGCGTACGTGGAATATTTATGAATCTATCCAGTGTGTAATAAAAGCCAGAGGACTGTGGAAGAATTCAGAGCTGCATTTTGTTTATATGTCTTAACAAAGCAGATTTTTTTTTTTTTATTAGAGGCAATTGCCAGCAAGGATCAGGAACATGTCAGATTCTGCAATGTCATATAGTCCCAAACATTCAATATATTCAACGCAGCATACATTTATTCCATATTCATTAAAACTTCTGGAGACATCAGCAAATGCTGAACATTATTATATTGATGTAGTTCCTTTGTCAAGTTTCCGAAAGATGCCCTAATTAATTCATGAGCCATGATCCAAATTTCAAAGGAAATATATTCATTTATTAGGAGCACCATTCCGGCAATACTCGGATGCAGTTAGGATTGATCCTACGTAGATTTACGTTCCCCTATGACCCTGTCCTCCCCTCCTCTCTGGCCATGTCATAAATCACATTCTCCAATTAACCACTTTGGCTGGCTGTGAAACCTAACACCCTCCTTCTGATTGCGGTCAGGAAGAATGTATGGAATTCACTTCAGTTCTCCCTTCCTCCTGCTCATGGCAATTTGAAAGCTTTGCAAGTTGACACCCTTCTTTATAAGCTCCATTTCAGCTTCTCTACCGTGTCCTATTAACTTGCAAACTTGCTTCATCACATTAGACATAGACATAGAATAATAGAGTTGGAAGGGGCCTTGGAGGTCTTCTAGTCCAATCCCTTGCTCAAGCAGGAGATCCTATACCCGTGATAGCGAACCTATGGCACGGATGCCACAGGTGGCACATGGAGCCGTATCTGTGGGCACGCGAGCGTTGCCCTAGCTCAACTCCAGCACGCATGTGCGTGCCGGCTACCTGATTTTCAGCCCTTCCAGGCCCACTGGGAATCAAGAAACAGGCTGTTTCCAGCCTCCAGAGGGCCTTCAGGGGGATGGGGAAGGCAGTTTTCACCCTCCCCAGGCTCCTAGAAAGCCTCTGGAGCCTGGGGAGGGCGAAAAACGGGCCTACTGGGCCCACCAGGTCAAAAGTGGGGGGGAGTGCGGAGGGTCACACGTGTGGGGGGACAGGGAGCATTGAATTATGGGTGTGGGCACACACACGCACAAACCCCCCACACTCCCCCCACTTTTGGCATGCGACGGTATAAAGGTTAGCCATCATTGTCCTTTACCATTTCAGACAAATGCCGATGTCAGCACTTCAAGCTGCATTTACTCTAGTGCTGACATAAGAAGGAGAAGCGGAGGCATCTGGAAAGGGACATTTGACTTTTCACCTACTTATTTTCCCTGGAGATAATATCCCCTAGGAGATGGGATGGGAGGGGGGAAATTCCTTGAGCTGGAGCTGTAGATAAGGGGTAGAATGACTTGGAAGATGGCCAATGAGTGCAGGGGAGTGGGGAACAGAAAGGGAGGGTTTTGGATCTGGAAGTCAGTGTTGGCTTCGATGGAGTCAGATTTAGAATGTTGTGCTTAATAAATAGGAGTTTTTCTTCAAAGACTTTGTTGGAAATGCAATTTATTTGAGACGACCTCGAAACCTGACAGCCTGTCCAGTCTCTTCTTAAAAGCTTCCAGTGATGGCGTACCCCACAACTTCCGAACTTGTTCCATTGGTTGATTGTTCTCACTCATACAGCAGTGGCCAAAATTGTGGAAATCTTTTGTGAAAAGTATATTTTCTAAAACAAGCTAATAACACCACTTTTTTGGGGGGGAGTGGTATCATAAAATTACATATCAATGGAAAGATAATTGAATCAAGAATGTCATGCAGTAACTTTTGCTATTACTGTAGAACAGCAGTTATAAAGAAGTAAAGTGAAATGTAGAAAAAACGAGATGTACAAAAATGATCCCCATGTCAGTTAATCCTTAGTTGGGTAACCTTTAGCATGAATGACGGCCTTACAACGTCTTCCCATGGAGTGAACCAAGTCTTTTAGTTCTGCAGCTGCTATAATGTGAAACCAAGATTGAACGATTCCTTCTATTAACTGGGTTTTATTGCTGGGTTGCTTCTGACTAACAAATTTCTTTAGTCAGCTCCATAGATTTTCAATTGGGTGAAGGTCTGGGCTATTCCCAGGCCATTCCAGCAGTGGAATAGGATTATCTTGAAACTCCAAAAAAAGTGGTGTTATTAGCCATCAAACCTCTGTTTGTATGTAGGTCTTTGGTTATTCGGGTTTTCTCCCGAGTAAAATTGGAAGTGTCTTGGCGACGTTTCGACGAAGTCTCATTCGTCATCTTCAGGCTGGTGTTTTCGGCTTCGTGCACGAAGCCGAAAACACCAGCCTGAAGATGACGAATGAGACTTCGTCGAAACGTCGCCAAGACACTTCCAATTTTACGCGGGAGAAAACCTGAATAACCAAAGACCTATATATATATATCCTTCTTCTTCCCCATTCTATTAAAATATTTTATACAGAAAGACATATATGGCTTCATTTGAATACAGTAATGGCTTCAGTTTGGTTCATTCACAAATCAATTCCATATTTTACTTCACCAGGGAATTCAGGCTGAACAAGTCAAAGAACCTTGACGGTGCCCACTCATTTAGGAGAAGTTCAGACTAACAGTAACAGAGTTGGAAGGGACCTTGGAGGTCATTTAGTCCAACCCCCTGCTCACGCAGGAGACCTGTACTAGGGATTCGAACCGCCGAACTGCCGACCTTTCTGATCGACAAGCTCAGTGTCTTAGCCACTGAGCCACTAATACCTGATGCTTGTCTGATTCCAACATTGTTTTAATCCTAGAAGACCTCATTTTATTTTACTGGATTGTCTCTTCCCATGGGTGCCTTTATTTACTCCTTCCTCTATCTGCTCACACTTTTCTGACTGATCCATAGTTTAAATGTTATAGTAATTTTATTTCTTTCTCTGGGTGTCAACTTGCACACCGCCATGTAATTACATCGTAGGTTCCCAGTGTTTAAATGTTATAAGATGTAAAAAGCATTCTTTTAAATATAGGTTGTATTTTTAAGACTGTTTATTTTTAATTATCTGCTGCATGACTGCTCTGTTAATAGAAAAGTTGGGAGAACATTATCATAAAATAAAGATACTGACAAAGGAGGAGAGCGGGTCAATGCCAATAAAGTTAATATTTTTTTTTTTAAAGAATGATATGAAAACTAGGGGAATTGACCCAATGAAATGAGCAACAGCCAAAAGGCTGAGCCTAAAGGCACAGAAAATCTACTCCATTCCCACTGGCCCTGAGCATTTTTTCCAGTAGATATAGTCTCATTGTGCTCAGAGAGAGAAATATCTGCCTCTAATCCAGGGGTGAAATGCTCCCGGTTCGGACCGGATCAGGCGATCTGGTAGCGATTGTGGCAGGTGGTTCGGAGAACCGGTAGCAGTGGTGGGTTCCTCCCGATTCGGTCCGGTTTGGCCGAGCCGGTAGCGGTGACAATATGACCTCACTGAACCGGTTCTCCTCCCTGCCCTCCCACCCCCCCACCCATCCACATTATTCTTACCTTTTATTTGGCCCCACCCCCAATCTATTGCTGCCTCCTGAGTCCCAGCTGATGACTAGAGGGGAAAAAACTGTTTAAACTCTTGCCGCGGGCCTTCAAAGGGCCGTCTTACAGCTGATCAGTGTTAAAAGCAAACAAATGAGTCAGGTTGTAAGTGCGAGGACTGGTCGTAAGTGCGAGGACCTTCCAGAAATGACTCTGACCAGCTAGCCACCTAGTCACATGACCTCCAAGCCACATCCACAAAATAAGCCACGCCCACAGAACCGGTAGTAAAAAAATTTAGAACCCACCCCTGACCGGTAGCGATGGCGGCGTGAGGCTCCGCCCACCTGCCTGGGTGTTGTTACTTCTTGGTTTTAACCAGGAAGTAATGTGTTTTTTACCCTCTGCGCATGCGCAGGTTTTGCACATGCGCAGGTCTGCGTGCACATGTGACGCGTGCGCGGTGCGTGCACTTCCAAACCGGTATGGAAGGTAAGTAGATTTCACCCCTGCTCTAAACAGAAGAAAAGGGTAATAGTGAGTTAATCCCATGTGGTTTGTGGGTGCTCTCTTGGGTGTGGGGAGGGGGTTGGCCTAAATGACCTACAAGATCCCTTTGTCAAGTTTCCGAAAGATGCCCTAATTAATTCATGAGCCATGATACAAACTTCAAGGGAAATATATTCATTTATTAGGAGCAACATTCCGGCAATACTCGGATGCAGTTAGGACTGATCCTACGTAGATTTACGTTACCCTATGACCCTGTCTCTCCCCTCCTCTCTGGCCATGTCATAAATCACTTTGTCCAATTAACCACTTTGGCTGGCTGTGAAACCTAACACCCTCCTTCTGATTGCGGTCAGAAAGAATGTATGGAATTCAGTTTGGTTCTCCCTCCCTCCTGCTCATGGCAACTTGAAAGCTTTGCAAGTTGACACCCTTCCAACTCAGTTATTATTCTGTTATTCTTCTCCAGGATTTTGTGAGTACTCCAAAGTTTTGTAGGTGCTCCATCACTAGAGGCTTTTAAGAAGAGACTGGACAGACTCTTTGTCTGGAATTGTATAGGGCAGTGATGGCTAACTTTTTTGCCATCGCGTGCCAGGAGGGGGGGGCGGGGAGGTTTGCACGTGCGTGTGCTCACACCCATAATTCTATGCACACTGCCCTGCGCATGAGCACACACACACACACCCCTCCTGGCACATGATGGCTGAGTAATCCCATTTTTTTTTTTCTCACCTGGCTCCAGAGCCTCTCTATGCATCTGGGGAGGGCAAAAACAGTCTTCCCCACCCCATTGGAGGCCTTCCAGCAGCCTGAAACAGCCCATTTCCCAACTCCCGGTTGGACAGGAAGTGATGTTTTTTGCTGTCCCCAGCCTCCAGAGTCTCTCTAGGAGTCTCTGTCCATGACACATGAGGGATGTTGGGAAGGAGCATCAACGTTTAAACAGTGGGAAATGTTCAGTTTCCTCCTTGATATAGTTACCAAAATATTAGTCTGGGCAAATAGGAATTCATTAGACTGGTGTTTCTCGAAGCATTCATTAGTTTGATGAGAGTTATGGCCATTCATGAGATCAGGAATTCACAGTACTGTACAGTTTCACCTTTTGTGTGGAAGCAAATATATTTAAACAAACAAACAAAACAAACAAACTTGGCTCAGTATTTTGCATATGCAAAAATAAAGGGCAGCCTGTGTGTTACAATGTAGGTTTAATCATTTGGGACCCTTACCCTTTGCCCACTTCCAGAAGTCCATGCTCAGTGGCATCTCCAAGTCAAAATATACCCATGTTCTGGTATGATCATCCAAATCCCACCGCCTTTTCCTAATAAATCTTGTTAAACACCATCTATGAAATTGTGCTCGACAAAAAAAAAAAAAAAAAACCACTTTCAATTTAGGCAGTGGCTAATGGACCTCATGTTGGATTTAATTTCAACATATAGAAAATTAAGCAGGATTACTTACATAACATTATTATGATTTTGCCCCCCGGGTGCATGATAACTTTCCACTTCTGTTACATAAAAAAAATGACAGCAGCAACTTTCAAAGCTGCTGTGAGAGGGAGAGGTTAAGAGATGTTCCATGTAAATGGCACCTAATTGGCAGAAAGAAAGGAAGGAAGGAAGGAAGGAAGGAAGGAAGGAAGGAAGGAAGGAAGGAAGGGAGGGAGGCAGAGGGGTGAGAGATGGATTAATGGATGGAAGGAAGGAAGGAAGGAGAGGGAGAGAGGAAGGGAAGGAAGGAAGGAGAGGGAGGGAAGGAAGGAGAGGGAGGGAAGGAAGGAAGACAGGGAGGGAAAGGGTAGGGATGAGAGAAAAAAGGAAGGAAGGAAGGAAGGAAGGAGAGGGATGAGAGATGGGTGGAAGGAAGGAGAGGAATGAGAGATGGATGGATGGATGGATGGAAGGAAGGAAGGAAGGAAGGAAGGAAGGAAGGAAGGAAGGAGGGAAGGAAGGAAGGAAGGAATCCACTCTTTATGATTTCCATAGCAAAAGAAAAAAAAAAGAAACCAAACCTTTCCCTCCCCCTGAAAAGGGCTCCCAAACCCCGTCCCTCCCTCTATTTATGACCCAGCTAACTTTGGCAAGCTCCTTCCAACTTCAATTAGACGCGGTGCATTTTTGGTAATGGTCGGAAATTAGCTCCTCCGATAGATTGGCGGTCTGTGAGAATAATGTCTTCCCTCCCTGGTTTAATGAACCCCCCTCTGACCCTTCCTGGCATAGGGAGAAGCATCAGACAAGGAGAAGGGAGGGACCCAAAGTGGGGAAGGGGGTTGGAAGAGATACAAAACGAACCCATTTTCATTCCTCTCCCCCCTTTTGAAGATCTTGATAAGGCAGGAAAGATTCCAAGTACCCAGCCTCTCTTTTGGCCTCTCCCTCCCCGTGCTGATTGCTGATTGATTGATTGATTGATTGATTTGTTAAATGGACCATTAAAAATGGACTATGTTAAAAAACACAGGGCTGAGGACAAGAGGTGGGGATGGATTCAGCCATTCCGCTGTTCTTCTCTCTCTGCAAAGCTGGGGCATCCAATATTAATAGAAAGTAGCACAGGAAACACCGCGTTGATCTCTCCCCTCCCCGCCCCTCCCCTTCTTTGCACTTCCCCTCCTCTGCCTCGATATAAAAAGAGAGACTCCATTTGCTAAATGCCGGGAGCATCTGGCACAACTGTTTCTTCCAGAAGATATTACTGCCAGGCTGTGTAGTGCAAGGAAGGCTAACAACAGGCACACGTAACTAGCTTAAAGAGATAAAAATAATAATAATAATAATAAAAGAAGAAGATAAACATGGTTAAAAGGTTGGATGGAAACATTTTATGCCCCAGGCGGAAGTGGGGACGGGAGGTGCGAGGCGAGGGGTCCTTTTTAAAGGATCATTTGTTGAAAGCATGCCACTGGATGCAAAGGAGTATGTAGGCTTCAAATGGACATCCTTCCTTCAGATGGGACATCCTAAAGGCCAAATTGCGTGGCTTTGAATAACGGGCTGGAAGGGACCTCGGAGGTCTTCTAGACCTACCCCCTGCTTGAGCACGAAATCCTATAGCAGGGATGGCTAACCTTTTTGCCATCGCGTGCCAGGAGGGCTGGGGTGGATGGTCGCACATGTGCATGCCCACACCTATAATTCTATGTGCCCCACTCCCGCACATGCGAGCACGCGACCCCCCTGCTCCTGGCACGCGACGGCCCGGTAGGCCTGTTTTTCTCCCTCATCTGCCTCCAGAGGCTCTCTAGGAGTCTGGGAAGGGCGAAAATGGCCTTCCCCACCCCCTCTGGAGGCCCTCCGGAGGCCGAAAACGGCCCATTTGCCAACTTCCAGGCTGTTTCTGGCCTCCGGACGGCCTCTGGGGGGGGAGAGATCATTTTTGCCCTCCCCAGACTTCAAGGGAGGCTCTGGAGCCAGGTGAGAGAGAAAAATGGGCCTTCCCCACCTCCCCCTGAGGCCCTCCGGTGGCAGGAAACAAGGCCCAAAAATCAGCTGGCCGGAGCTGAGCTCGCGTGCCCACTAATATGGCTACACGTGCCATTTGTGGCACACGTGCCATAGGTTCGTCATCATGGTCCTATACCATTTCAGACAAATGGTTGCCCAATCTCTTCTTGTTGTTGTTAGTTGCGAAGTCGTGTCCAACCCATCGCGACCCCATGGACAACGTTCCTCCAGGGCTTCCTGTCCTCTACCATCCTCTGGAGTGCATTTAAGCTCACGCCGACTATTTCAGTGACTCCATCCAGCCACCTCGTTCTCTGTCGTCCCCTTCTTCTTTTGCCCTCCATCGTTCCCAGCATTGGGCTCTTCTCCAGCGAGTCCTTCCTTCTCATTAGGTGACCAAAGTATTTGAGTTTCCTCTTCAGGATCTGGCCTTCTAAAGAGCAGTCAGGGTTGATCTCCTCTAGGACTGACCGGTTGGATCACCTTACAGTCCAAGGGACTCGCAGGAATCTTCTCCAGCACCAGAGTTCAAAGGCCTCCATTCTTTGGCGCTCAGCCTTCCTTATGGTCCAACTTTCACAGCCAGACATTGCAACTGGGAAAACCATCGCCTGGACTATATGCACTTTTGTTGGCAGGGTGATGTCTCTGCTTTTTAATATGCTGAAAAGGAATATCTTCTTAAAAACCTCCAAAAAATGGAGCACCCACAACTTCTGGAGGCAAGCCATTCCACGGGTAGCTTTGCCAGAACCTTCATGAAAGGAGACCATTCCTTTGTGGATCTGCACAGCCTCACAGCAGGTTCCTGCAGGGTTAAAGAGAGGCTGTCCGGTGTAACCAGAAGATTCACAGATGTTTTGGCCAGCTTGCCATTGAAAGCCCCACTTTCCATCCTTTAGAGCTGGCCCCAACATTCTTCTCGGCAACAGTTTGAAAAGCAAAATCTCCTTCAGCCAACCTATTTCTGATTGTTAGGATCTTGGAGTCCTAGTGAACAACCAATTAAATATGAGGCAACACTGCGGCGGCGGCCAATAAAACCAATGCAATCCTAAATTGCATTAACAGAGGGATACAATCAAGATCAAGGGAGGTACTAATACCTCCCTCAAGGGAGGCTCAAGGTTGACTCAGCCTTCCATCCTTTCTAAGATAGGTGAAATGAGGACCCAGTTTGTGGGGGCAATAAGCTGACTTTGTATAAATATACAAAAGGATGAAGGCTATTGCTTAACACACTGTAAGCCGCCCTGGGTCTCCAGAGAAAGGCGGCATATAAATTAAATTTAAAAAAAAAACCCACTCTCTAAAGCTTTAGTAAGACCACACCTAGAATCCTGCATCCAGTTTTGGTCACCACACTATAAAAAAGATGTTGAGACTCTAGAAAGTGTGCAGACAAGAGCAACAAAGATGATGAGGGGATTGGAGGATAAAACTTACAATGAACGGTTACAGGAACTGGGCGTGGCTAGTCTAGCGAAGAGAAGGACCAGGGGAGACATGATAGCAGTCTTCCAATATTCGAGGGGCTGCCACAGGGAGGAGGGGTCAAGCTATTTTCCAAAGCACCTGAATGCCAGAAAAGGAATCATGGATGGAAACTGACCAAGGAGAGATTCAACCTAGAAATAAGGAGAAATTTTCTGACAGTGAGAACACTCAACCAATGGAACAGAAGTTGCCTTTGGAAGTTGTGGGAGCTTCATCACTGGAGGCTTTCAAGAAGAGACTGGACTGCCATTTGTCAGAAATGGTGTAGGGTCTCCTGCTTGAGTGGCCGGTTGGACTGGATGACCTCCAAGATCCCTTCCAACTCTGTTAATCTGTTAAAAAGCAGGTGCAAGAGAGATCTGCTCCAAGAGTAATATAAACAAATGCCCCAGGCGTCTTTGGAGGATGTGGTAGGCTGGTCCCAGGTGTGACATGACATTGGAGAAACATAGCTTGTTTCCCCAAGTCTGGTTGACTGGAAGTTTGATTCCTTCGTTTTGCATGCCATTTTGTTAATCGCTTTGGAAGGGGGTTATGAAGAATGATTGGACATGCTAAAGGATCAAAGGGTTGTGCACATAAGGAACATTTTGCAGAGATCTCCCAAACTGAAATCGGGCATCGCCAGATCCTCAGAAATAGCCACTCTGACTATCTCTGCTGCCATCTCAAAACAAAGCCATAAACAAGACTATCTTAGGCAAGACACATGCCCAGGCATGTCTATGCACCACGAAGAGGAGAGGACTGGTCCATGGGGACCTCTTCTTCAGCAGAACCCAGGGGGTTAGTGGACCTGTGCCAGTAATTGCTGCGAGGGATCTGTTACAAAGCTGTGTGTAGTGCATAGAATGGTATCCTTTTGTTGGAAGAAATATCCATCTACACCATTTCTGACAAATGGCAGTCCAGTCTCTTCTTGAAAGCCTCCAGTGATGAAGCTCCCACAACTTCCAAAGGCAACTTCTGTTCCATCGGTTGAGTGTTCTCACTGTCAGAAAATTTCTCCTTATTTCTAGGTTGAATCTCTCCTTGGTCAGTTTCCATCCATTATTCCTTGTCTGGCCTTGAACAGAAAAGGGGTGAGATGCTGAGTGTGCCTTGGTTTTATGTCCTCTCTGGGCTTCAAACTTCCTGGGGCACAGGAAGAGTATCCTGATTGGTTGTCAGACTCCCGGGGGGGGGGGGTCTTAGCTAGCCTTGCTGGCTGATGTAATCTTCCCAGGTACCATGTGGTGAGTTTCTGTTGCTAGATGGGTCCTATTGTGCTGCAGATGATGGTCCGTTGACAAAGGTGAGGAGAATGAGTGAGCTTGACTGAGGCCTTAATGGCCCAATGAAAAAGGTGTGGGGAGGCAGGAAGCTGCTTTGTCTTTAAAACATGTTTCTCCATGTCTCATCCAGAGAAATATAGTATTCTGCCTTTTTAATATTTCCTAAAATATTTCATTCTTCCAGGAGAGGGGTGGTGCTAACTTCCTACACCTTAAAACCACACACATATGCATTCTCCTTGGATTCTTGTCTTTGAAAGCAAATTAAATAGGAAGAACATGACATCAGCGGTCATAAATTGGGCTGGCCCATTGCAAGCAGGCGTATAACGTTGTCCTCTACGCACTTACAATTCTGGCAGTTAAAAAGCAACAATGGTGTAGAAAGTCAGCATCCCCCCTCCTAGAAGAACGAAATATTTTGAGGAATAATTTTTTAAAAAGGCAGAATATTATATTTCTCTAAATGACAAATGGAGAAACATGGGTTTGTTTGGTTTTTTTTAGAGGCAGGAAACAGACTCAATCTTAAAACAACTGCGGTGGCCCAGTGGTTAGAGTGCAGTACTGCAGGCTACTTCTGCTAACTGCCAGCTGCCAGCAGTTTGGCAGATCAAATCTCACCCAGGCTCAAGGTTGACTCAGCCTTCCATCCTTCCAAGGTGGGTAAAACGAGGACTAGGGATGGGTTCTAAAATTTTTTACTACCAGTTCTGTAGGCGTGGCTTATTTTGGGGGCGTGGCTTGATGGTCATGTGACAATTCTTTAGGATTTAGCAGAGGTACTGATCTACCAGGCTTTTAACTGCTTGCAGAGCTATACCGATCTACCCATTTATTTTTGCAGACACTGATCTACTCATGTATTTTTGCAGGCACTGGTCTACCCATTTATTTTTGCAGGCATCGGTCTACTCATGTATTTTTTGCAGGCACCGGTCTACTCATTTGTTTTCTTTTAACACTGATCAGCTGTAGGGCAGCCCTTTGAAGCCCCAGGGCAAGAGTTTAAACAGTTTTTTTCCCTCTAGCCATCAGCTGGGACTCAGGAGGCAGCAATAGATTGGGGGTGGGGCCAAATAAAAGGTAAGAATAATGCGGGGAGTGGGTGGGGGGGTAGGGGGGTCAGAACCAGTTCGGTGACGTCATATCGTCACCGCTACTGGCTCGGCGGAACTGGGCGGAACCGGGAGGAACCCACCACTGACGAGGACCCAGATTGTTGGGGACAATAGGCTGACTCTGTAAACTGCTTAGTAAAGTACTGTGAAGTGGTATATAAATCTGTGCAATTGCAATTACGATTGCTATGCTATGCTATGCTATGCTACCCTATCCTATTCTATTGCCATGGTGGCACAGTGGTTAGAATGTAGTATTCCAGGCTAATTCTGCCAACTGCCAGCAGTTTGATCCTGACCGGTTTAAGGTTGACCCATCCTTCCATCCTTCCTTCCTTCCTTCCTTCCTTCCTTCCTTCCTTCCTTCCATCCATCCATCCATCCATCCATCCAGTATTGCAGGCTGACTCTGCCCACTGCCAGCAGTTCGATCATGACCGGCTCAAGTTTGACTCAGCCTTCCATCCTTCCGAGGTGGGTAAAATGAGGTCCCAGATTGTTGGGGGCAAGAGGCTAACTCTGTAAACTGCTTAGAGAGGGCTGTAAAAGCACTATGAAGCTGTATATAAGTGCTATTGCTAGAGCTATTAATAGCCCCCAGCAGATATTTTGTGCCCATTAAGAAAGACTGGGCCAGCCTATCTACAAAACAAAAGACCTTCAGCTCCAGGATGATGGGATTAGCCTTCAGGAAAAAAGCCATTAAGCCACAATAGGAATTACCCAAGACCCTTTCAGAACACAACCCCCTTCATTGCATCACCCTCAGAGACTTCAGCCAAACTTAGCTCAGACAGACACCTAGGATTTGTACTTCGCCTATAGAATCAGCTATGACCCCAACATGGCCCCATGGGAGCCTGACCACAGCCTATAGAATACATGTTCTTGCACAGGAACAGGCAGCTCAAGTGCAAAGAAGGTATAAATACCCCCCACTCTCAACCCCATGTGGTCAGCTGTCCAGAGCCACCATGTGGTTCTGCTTCATCATTAAACCATCGTTCCAATCAGCCCCTATGTTTCCAGTGTCTTTCTCCCAGCTTGGAACTAAACCAGATGGATATTTCTTCCCACAATGGAAAAAAGGAAACATTTCTCTACATGAGTTTTCAACTTTAGCACCTTTAAGATATGGGGACTTCAACACCCAATATAGGGAACTAGGGAGTTCTGGGAGTCGTAGTTCACATATCTTAAAGTTGCCAAGGTTGCACAACACTATGCTAGAGGTTTCTCTTTTTTAAAAAAAAACAAATCACTCACAAGATTTTTCTCAAAGTTGGGATGTGGGTACCTACATGTTTTTTTTTTTTATAGTTGTGTGCAAACATAGTGTTGTGGCCCGCCAGTGGATCTGGCAGCAGATTCGGACAGTGAGAGGGTTGGGGAGGAACATGGGCCAGTCCTGGAGTCTGGGGAAGGCTCTGATGAGGGCTCTACGTCGGAGGCAGAGAGGGGACCAGGGCCGTCTGACAGTTGTCAGCTGCCTTCGGAGTCGGGCATCAATGGAGCAGAAAAACAGCTGGATCCTGTTCCCAGTGTACGCATGCCCAGAGCTGCCAGGAGAAGGAAACAGCTAAGGAACAAGGGTCGACTCAGGAGTAAAGCCACAGGTGGACGGTGAATGGCCCCTTCCACAGGGAATAAAGAGGAGCAAAGGGGAGGGGAGTTTGCAGAAGACAATTAGTTCATTTGGGTGAAGATCTATTCCTGCATTCTTGCCAAGTATTGTCGGTTACAGTGTGGAGTCTGAAAGATATCGGCCTGGCCACTCTCCAAGCCTGATAAAGGTTGGTAATTGCGAACTATCTTGCAAGACTGTGGGAGAGGAAAGACTTTGCTGGAGAGGAATTCACTGTAAATTACATAAAAGGGGTTTATCGGGACGAGAACTCGGCTTCGTGCTTCTGGGGAAGCCTAGGTCAGGACACATAGTGGTGGAAAGCATTTGAAGTGGTGCCTTTGGTTTGCCTGCTTAATGCCAGCCTTCCAAGGATGATCTACATCAGCAGTCCCCAACCCTCACTCCACAGAACCCAAAAAGGTTCCAAACTGATTGAACAGAAGAGAACAGAACAGAATAACAGAGTTGGAAGGGACCTTGTAGGTCATCTAGTACAACCCCCTGCCCAAGCCGGAGGCCCTACACCACTTCTGACAGAGGGCAGTCCAGTCTCTTCTTGAAAGCTTCCAGGGATGAAGCTCCCACAACTTCTGAAAGCAGTTCTACAGGTTGGGAGATGCTCATCTAGATGCTGTTCTTCCTTTGTCACATTTCAGAATAATGGAATTTGAAGGGGCCTTGGAGGTCTTCTACTCCAATCTCCTGTGAGACCCTGTGCCATTTTAGACATTACAGCCTCTTCTTAAAAGCCTCCACTGATGAAGCACCACAACTTCTGGAGGCAAGCAGTTCCAACGATCAATTGTTCTCAGAAAATTCCTCCTTTCTTCCAGGCTGGATCCTCTTTCATGATCTTCTACCCATTATTTCTTCTCCTGCCCTCGGGTGCTTTGGAGAACTCCCTCTTCCAGTCTCTTTTTGGAAACCTCCAGTGATGGAGCACCACAACTTCTGGAGGCAAGCAGTTCCACCGGTTAATTGTTCTCACTGTCAGGAAATTTCTCTCTAGTTCTAGGTTGCTTCTCTCCTTGATTCATTTCCATCCATAGCTTCTTGTCCTGTCACCATGATGGTCCTTAACAGATCTATTTGCTAGCAAGATTCAGGTCTGGGATTTCTTTGGAGGTAGAGGAGATTGTAGCAGTGGTGAAATCTAAAATTTGTTACTACCGGTTCTGTGGGCGTGGCTTGGTGGGGGGGGGTAATGTGACTGGGTGGGCATGGCCAATTTTTAAAAAACTTTTAAAACCATTTTTTCTACAACCTCTTCAGTGAAGAGGTTGTAAAAAGATGCTTTCAAAATGCTCTGACGATCCCAGCTGAGTTGCCTAATCGGCAGAGGCTTTTTTTCTTTTAAAAGCCTCTGCCGATCAGGCAACACAGCTGGGATCATCAGAGGCTTTTTTTTTTTTACTTTTAAAAGCATTTTTTTCAGCTGAAGAGGTTGTAGAAAAAATGCTTTTAAAAATTAAAAAATAAAAAGCCTCTGATGATCGCGCAGCTCAGCTGGGCATGGGGGAGGGGCAGGGATTTTTGCTACCGGTTCTCCGAACCACCCGCCTCCATCGCTACCGGATCGGGCGATCCGGTCCGAACCGGGAACATTTCACCCCTGTTCTTCTCACATTTTCATACTTGGACGATATTGGCTGGTAAATTCAGCAAGAGAGGCCATTTGAAAAAGCGGTCCAAGGCAGAAAAGTTCCACCTAGCAGAGAGTTCAGTAGAGGGTGAGCTAGGGACCAGATGTGTCCCCTCGAGGTTGTGTTGTGTGGTTCCTGGAGTTTCTTTCTGATAAACTGCCAAAATCTGTAACTTGCTTGCCAGGTAGAAATCAATACTGCAGCCTTTACAAATAAGCCAGTGGAAACCTTGCAAGATACAATTTGAGTTTCAATCTAAAAATGCTTTCTTTGAAAGTCATGTGAGAAGATCCCGGCTACTTCGTTTCCTTGGACCACTCAGAGCTGGGATTTCTTATTTTAATTCTATTGTATTTAAAATATTTTCAACGTTGCAGCTTTATAGTTTTTTGCATTTTCTGTGGTCAGAATGCAAGTCTAGGTTCTACCAGCCCTCTCAAATTCCTTCCTTGCTGCCTCTCTCCCTCCTTCCCATTCTCCCTTCTTCCTTCCTTCCTTCCCTCCCTCCCTTCCTCTCTCCCTTTGTTCTTCTTTCCTCCCTTCTTCCATCACTTTGTTCTCCCTTCTTTCCTT